>JACDJE010000023.1:2903104-2915694 GCA_016647715.1 Pavo muticus | reverse complement strand
TTTTTTTTTTTTTTAATTTAATCATTTTATCATTTAAATACTTTTTTTTTTTTAATATTTAAATACCTCCTTTTGTGCTTTGTCTTGGAAGAGCTAAGGTCTTTACTTTGATTTGAGTACATAAACTTCTTTGACATGTTTGTGTCATACATTTACCAATTATCTTTCACTCCTAGACAGTTTTATTGATTTATGGATGCAAAAGATTACTTTAGGAAACTTTGTCTGAATAAATGGATCTTGGAAATGCTTCATAAACGTAGCCCACTGAGATGCAGTGATTATCTTTTACTCCTCAGGTACTTGCCATTAGTTTACGAATTGGTTTCAGTGGTTGTCCTTTGTGTACCAGCCACTAGAGGGGGAATGAGGCACATTTTTTCACGGAGTTTTGCAGGCACTTGGCTGTAGAAGAAAAATGTCTTGGGAATCTTCACTTTAAATTGTCTAAAGTAAAGTCTTGTGGCTATTCTAACATTATGTCTAATTCTCATTTCAAATCAATAAAATCACAGAATAAGTCAGGTGGGGGAAGATCTCTGAAGGTAGTTGGTCCTCAAAGCAAGGCAAACCTTACAGGGAGCTAGCTTCCAAGTTGCTTTGTCTAGGTGGGTTTTGAAAATCTCTGAGGATGGTGGTTCTACAGCCTTTCTGGGCAACTTGATCCGAATTTTGACTTGCAATGTCTGTGGTGACTTTGTTATTCCTAAAATGTAATTGGCTGAGCTCAAGCTGGACTTGATTCAGTGTATCTATGTCTTTCTGAAAAGTCCAAAATCAGATGTGGTTCTCTGGGTGTGGTGTCATCACTGTATGCAAGTGATTTACATACAAAAATGTTAATGTTCGATGTTGCCAAGGAGTAACAGAGATCATAATGTCACAAGTACTGTGTTTCAAATAAATGAAAACTCAGGTCTGAGTTTTTCAGAGCTATTGGTATTCTACTGCGCCTCTAAATAAAGACTGCCACGAGTGGTTGCTGTGAGCACACCACAATGTAAAATGCAGTGTGAACGTGAATACAACTGTAGAGATTGCTCTCAATCACATTTTACATCCAATTGTTTACCTTTTTTTTTTCTGGCACAGTTCTTGGTTGTTTGCCCTAAATGAAGTGCATTGGTTCTGTAAGAGAAATGGGGTTATCCTTTCAATTCATATAAAACAGAGTAGGTTTGTATGGATCAAAAAGATTGATTAAATTAACATAATTTTTCTGAGAAATGCACTTTTCCTCATATATCCAATCTAAATTTCCCCTCTTTTAGTTTGAAACCATTTCCCCTTGTCCTATCACAGCAGATCCTGCTAAACAGTGGCTAGGAATCAATGTTAAGTGAACTATGCAAACCCGTGCTCTCACCAAGGTGGTAATTTGTGTATATTTACTCCATGTTCTCAATATGGGTGGAAAGAAAAGTCATTCAAAATAATTAAGAGTTTCAAATCCATCTGCTTGACAGACTAAGGCAGGAATTCCTTTGTTCTAGGTCATGGTAGCACTCAGAGTTGTGTAGTTTGATTTACATTCTTACGTAGGAAACAGGGGTCTTCATTTATTGGTGGGAGTTCTAGAGTGGTTAATAGTTATTTACTAAAATTGAGACTTCTCTGAGCTGAGTTGATACTGTTGTCTGCAGTGTCAGAGAGCACTGGACCCTGTTACAACTTAAAGAAAGATACAGGAATGGAATCAAGCAGCATTTGTTTTTAAGAAAACTTCACTGTGTGCAGAATAAGGAAGGAAGAAAATACTCAGAGTTGCCTGCAGTAAGTTTACTTTTCAGCAGGCAGTTGCAGGAGCTACCTTAAGCTATGAAATAATATGCTGCAGAATTAGAGGAAAAGAGCTACATTGTTAGCACTCATCATTTATGATTACCATCACTTCTACAGATGTTCCTATGTTAACATTGTTACTCTAAAGGAGGTATGCAGTTAATACGCGTTACTAATATATACAGTCTGAACTGCTCACCTTTGTCTACGTTTCAATCAGAAGATCAAAGAATCATAGATGTGCTATATCAGTTTGTACTATGCAGTCCACAAACTCAGCAAAACTGGAAGTCTAATCCATAAAGATTATTTTACATAAATAAGCTTATGTTGCAAAGCTGCTAATCTCTTTTCTCTGATAAGATCTCTGAATGTAAGTATGATTAGGTTTTTTTTTTGTGTGTGTGTGCTCTTGAGTAAGGTTTCATAAGATTCTCAAGGTTATAATGTATGTGGGTCATTCTAAAAGTCATGCCTCTTATTTATCTCCATGGAAATGACAGCAGATACAAAGAGCACAATAACACTATTTGATAGAGCAAATTTTCAACTGCAGAACACTATTTTTCAACGTAGTCACCACCATTAGCTATGCATTTTCGCCAGCGATGAGCATACTCGCATACTGTGCTTGTAAAAATATGCACCTGGAGGTGACCCACTGTTGCCACTGATGAAACACACCTCTCATTGTGCTCACATCCACTGTTCAGTCTCCAGAAACATTCAGCAAGTGTCAATGAATGTCAGTGGGTGATATTTTTACCACATTGAGGGATGCAGTTATGCCTCTTTGTTTCATATGCACTTCCATGTCAGATGCCATTTTGTCAGATGCCCTCATTTTGTCAGATGGCCCTTGTGCTGCCATTTGTCACATGGCTACTGATGGGAAGGTTCAACCTCTACTGCCGTACTACCAACATCCAACTCTTATGTTGTGGGCCAAAATCATAAAACAGGAGGTGCTACTTTCAGAGCAGCCCTGGTTGAAAAGCATTCTCGTACTCCTGTTCAAAAAGAAAGAAAAGATCTTAAGAACATCCTGTGAAGTAATGTTTCTTCTTTTAAGGACATGTGTACTTTCACATCTTGAACAAATTATGGCCCAATACTTGTGTGGTTTTTTTTCAAAATGTGATCATCTCATTTTACAGAGGGCAGCAATAGACTAAAGAGATGAGGAGTAATGTATAAGTCATATAAAGTAAGACCTTCACAAAAACAGACTATTAATCCAGATTGCATCAATTCCATTCTTCTAATGTAACAACTCAATGCATTTTCTTTCTTGAAAGGCATTGAATTTGTCTAGTTTTAATTGTTTTGTAAATCCTCTAACTTATGATAAAATCCTGAACTTCAATTTGATTTCTTTTTCTCTTTTGGCAAATATTGTTTTTTATGTGTTTATTTGCATACAGCACCATGTTCAATAATATTTCAAAGATAGGCAAGGACTATTTTTGGATATTGATATGCTTCAACTGTATAAAGCTTAATTTGGAACAAGTGCTGATAGTATCCAAGTTTATGACATCATGCTTAAGTTTCTTTTGGAAATAAACTCAGAGAGGTCTTGAAGTAACATAAATTAGTACTCGTGTATTCTAAAGATTCTCATTTTTATGTTATCTCTGTTTACATAGACCAACTGAATTAAAAATAGTTACCTCTTGAGCAATTCATACATTGAAATATACTCTGAAACTTGATAAGTGGCTGTGGTGGCTTGAAATTGATATGCTGTAGAAATGCTCCCGCATTTCCTATATATGTGACGGTGTTCCAGCTGTGTCCCCAAAAACTGCAACCAACACCAAGCAGTGTTTCCTGCCCTGCCTGCTATGTCCTGCTTCCCATAGAAGGGAAACCACAGAAGTCTTCAGGTTAATTGGAGCCACTGCTTCTGGTGATAACATACAGAAACAGGAACTCAAAAAGGGGCAAATAGAAATTTACTTTCTAATTCCCCGAGTCAACTCCTGCAAAAACAGGAAGTGTAACTGATTTCCTTTGCTGGCACCAATTACCTTTTCGTACCCCACTTCATATGCAACTCAGGGATGCTGTTCCACTCAATGTATTCAATCTTGAAAGCTTCCTTAAATAGCCTTGAAAAAGAAATTAAAGTCTAGAATGACTTTTTGAAAGGCAGAAGGTAACAGCTATTAAAAGCTGACTGACAGGATGGCTTCCTGGCTGTTGTCAAATGGAAATGGAAATTAAATTTAGTAGAGTTCATGAGTAATGCCACAATAAGGAGCTCTCAATCAGTAGCAAAGTAGATAGGACTTGTCATGCCCATTTGCAACAGAAGTTGGGATCTGATGATATAAAATTATCTTCAGACTGCTCTCCCTGAACCAGCCTAGATCCTGTCAGATTCTTGTGCCACTGCACACCTAATAACACAGTCACAGTTAAAGGCTCTCAGATTTGAAGTCTTTCTATTCAGCGTTCTGTGTTGTAGCATATAATATCTTCGCTGTTTCAAACTGAATTGAATTTCATTTCATATTTAAGCTTTAGCTCAGTGTCATGCAAGCTCTGGCCTACCCAATGGTGAAAGGGGTTTATTGGATCATTTAAATTTCAGTATTCTAAGCATGAAGATTTCCCAGTTACTAGCTCTTCAGTTAAAAAAAAAAAAAAGAAAAAAAAGAAAATCAAGTATATCTTCAAGGATGGCATTTAAATGTTCTTTTCACATCATGAGCATTTAGCACAACACAGTTTGTCCTCATATCTGATGTTTCTAAGCGAAAAACACTTCTTACGTTACTTATTTCAATTGATGTTCAGAAGAAATTCAATAAGGAAGATATTTATTTACTGAAAGAGTGTATCAACTTGAAAAAATGCAATGAACTGTTTACAGATATATTTATAATAATTTGGAGTATGTAATAAAAATAAATAAAGGAGGAGGACAACTTTTCTTCCAGGTATTCAAATAGAAATAGATCCTTTAGGCTATATCTCCATGGTGATTGTAAATATTAGCTAGCCATGATTTTAGGAAGTGTTCAAGGCTTGTGAGTTGCTTCACTTTTTGCATGGCCAGATTTTGTAGTAAAGGCTTCACTATCCAACATTTTATCAAGAGATACAAGATCTATTTCTAAATGTTTCAGCGCATAACCCTTTATTTTGGAAGTCTGAGTTGGTTTTATACCCCTGTGTAAAACTTTAGCATTTGGAATTAAATGGAGCTTATTTTAGCATCTTTGCTTATTTGTCTAGAAGCACTTTCAAGTGCTTGAATTCTACAGTAACATTAAACAACAGCTTGTTTTGTTTGTTCTGTAGCAAGGTGAAATTGAAAAGTAGCTTTGCAAGCAGCTACCCCTGTAGATTAAAAGCAAATTATCCAGTTTTCTGATGCAATTTGAAACACGTGCATAATATGAACTCTTAGAATCTATTGCAAAAACATTTAGTTTATTTTAAAAGTTAAAAACGGGAAAAGTGCATTTTCTTAATTTTTTCCATATGGACTTAGTTCTTGCTCCCTAACAGTACTTTAAGATTAAAAAATAAAATTGAAAAGAAAAAATAAAAACTGAAAGGCAAAGTAACTGATTCAGTAAAGCAGAAAAGACTCATTAGGGATCTTCCATGGCAGCTCCATGCTGGCATTTGATCATTCAGCTGTAGTGATTCAATCATTCCACACAGCTAACTTACTGTGTTTCTTCATTCACGTCACAGGAGATTATGTGAAAACCCTGACCAGTGTTTGCCTGCGTAGGCAGACTGAACTAATCTGTATTCTTGCATGCAAAGAATAAGGTCCTGGCTTGTAACCTTGTTAGCAACCACAGGGAACCTCTCAATGTAATTTGAAAGTTGGAACTCTGAGTTTGGAGAGAAGGGAGATTACAAGAAGCATTGCTCGGCTTCCTGCTAAACAAGGAGAAGATATTAGTTCAGTCAGAAATCTCTTACTTCAAGAAGATTTGTATTAAATAGATATATTTATCATCAGAGTTTATTTTTACAGGACAAAATGGCACAGCAGGACAGAGGTGTTTTTCTGAGGCACTCAGCTTTAGATATAAATTTGGTTAGGAGAAGAAAAATTGAGAAGGAAGCAAAGAAGCACAAGCAATTAAATATAACGAAAAGTGTAGGTTTGAGAATGGTAGCACAACTTTGAGTATGGGCAGTACAGGTGCCAAATGGCTTTACCAAAATTGTTTCCTATTTCTACTACTAATAGTGGGGAAAAAAATAAAGATATTTCTATATTAGGTTCTCACACATTCTACAAATTCTCTACAGCTGTTGTAAATGCCTGTTGCCATCTTGCAAAGAGTTTCAAGATGGATTTTGCAGTGACAGTTCAGCTAAATTATGTTGTGGTCCAGTAGTATGTTGTTACTATCTTACTTCAGGTCATTAATTGAGAATGAGTTGACGCTGGGCAAATAGAAGAGTAGAAGTTACAAGGCCTGCTAGGAAGCTCAATTAGAAGGGAAGCTCTTGAAAGAGAGATAATGCTGACAAAATAAAATAAGTGGTCATTCATATGTCTTTTGCAAGTCTTTTGGCACTTTGTCTTCTACTCTTATTTCCAGCTTCAATATATTAACACATTGTCATCTTAAATATTTCCTTTTTTTTTTCTACAATTCTAATCGAAAAATGGTTACAGAGTTTGCAGAGACTCTTCTACACTGATACTAACCAACATTTTGTAAAACAAGTATGATAAACTGTTCCTCTTCTCCACTTTCCTAACTGTAAGAAACAAGAGAAGAAAGAGAGAAAAAGAAATAACTGTCCGAATCATCAAGACTGACAAAAAAATTCTTCACGTTAACTCTGTGACTTTATTGTTCTTGATGTCCATTCTCTCACTTCTTAATCATTCTGTGTTTAAGATACCCATTGCAATGTGATGAAAGAACTGTATATTCTTCTGACCAAGCACTGTGACTGTGATTCTTGGCAAATTTACGGATAATTTGTTTGAATGATAGTTGCAGTAATATTTTATGTTTGGGAGTTGATTGTATTTCAATCACTGTTATCGTAGATTTAGTTTTCTAGACTAAGAAAAAGAAAACAAACCACTTAAATAGGTGTTCTGTATTAAAACAATATCATTGATCTCAGTGAAAAGGTTATTGTTCTTAATAAAGAACTTAGTTGTAGTCTGGGAAATATGTCATTAAGCAAACAGCAAGAAGATATTAATGACCTTTAGTCCTTCCTAACAGGCAAACATTATGTCACAGCAAGTGCAATGTTCTTTTTCAATCTATATTATGAAGTGACTTCACTGTGAAATTTATCACTTTTGAGTATTAGTGAAAGTTTGGTCATTTATTCAGATGTTCTACCTGGTCTTCGGCCTGTAACAGATAGATTGAAGGGTGATGAAAGAAGCAAAACATGACACCATCTTATAGAATGAGGGGAAAACAAATATAAAAAATATTATTTTCCTCTATGGTTGTTTAGCCATTTCTTCCATTATTGAAGCCTAAAAAGAGCAATTTCAGTAATTTATTTATGGAATAGATTAGCAGAACATATGAACATACGCATTTTTCCATAACAGCTTTGGATGGTAAATGCAAGACTTTATTTATTGGATAGTTGTAATGTATATCAAAGCCCTTAAAGCTGGAAGCACCATAAAAAATCAACCCTTTATCTCAAGGTTCTAGTAGCCTTTCAAAGGTGAGTAAAGTTCTCAGTGATAAATTCACAAGATTAATATTAGATTTCTTGCTCTTTCAGATGGCAAAGATGATTTGATATTATTTATGAAGCAACTGATTCCTGAATTATTTTATAAAAGTGTTAACAAAACTCTATTCATGCTGAAAAATTTACATCCCATCATGTCATCCTGAATTCCAAATGTATGGCTAGAAATTATGAAGTTGCTGAGCAATAAAATAAGATAGAATCTTATTAAGATAAACAAATGATAATGATTCTCTACAAAACATTTACACATTTTTTTTTTTCCAGCCATGAGTTCAGTCATCTAACAAAATGCTCTTACATTGGTGAAAATTATTTAGAATAAGTAAATTTACAGTTTCTTCTTCCTGCAGAAGGCAGCTCACTATTCTAAATGAAAGCTTGTCTTTTTATTTTCACCTTCTTTGAGGGGTGTATGTGAAGTGAAAACTGTAAGGAAGAGACCCACTAACACCTGTGTCTGATGGAGCTTCTCATAGCAGTCTGCAATGCAGGAAACAGCTGTGGCACTGTGCTTACTGCCCAGAAAATCTTGTGGTAATGATGACACATTTGTGTGGTGTGAAGTTGCCAATGAACAGTGTCCCCATCAATCACTGAAAATAGTAACACTGAATGTGAGGTGGTGTCCTAATTAATAGGAAGGACTTATTCAAATGAGACCTTCTGTGGTCATCATTTCTGAGACTGGGTACTAGGGTAGAGTTCATGTATTAAGATGGTGTAATTTGAACCACTTGCCTATGTTTCTCTGCTAACTGCAGAGAGAGCCTGTAGAGACTAACTTCCCAGTTCACACACCAAAGTTTGGGGAATCATGTTAGGCAGCATGTGCAAATCTAATCAAAACCTTTGAGTTCCACAAAAAAAATCTGGAGATAGTTAAATTGTGAAACTGGGAACAGAGGGGTTTTTGGGGTTATGCCAGTCCCAGATGACTGGTAAATGCTGGCCCTAATAAAAGTATCCAGCTTTTGTCAAGGAAGATAGGTGGCTGTTATTTAAATGCAGTCCTCATGAGATTATGTATATTAGTAGAACCCTACAGTGTTCTGCTCGTCTTGGAAAACCGGTATCTTGACTTATTGTTATTTTATTGTTCGAGGCTCAGTTCATGAGCAGATTTTGCCCTGTGCACAGACTCAGCACTGTTATTTTATTAGTCTCTGACTGCCAGCGATAAGTTCAATCCTAGCCTGGAAAGGAATTGCAATTGCTGTTTCATAAAATTTGAATTATCTTCCTTGTTAATTCCGTAAGCAGAGAAAACTATTTGATAGACTGGATGCATTCAACAAATTGTGAAAATCTCATATTTGGACTAAATGACATAAAGAAGGATCTAAGCATTTGTAAGTCAGATCTGCATTTCAGACACCTTAGGACTGGAATGGTTTAGACAGATGGCTATCCTGGTACCCTCTCTAAAAGTCAGTCCAAATCTCTTGAAAATGTTCTGCCCAAACAGTCCAGCAAGTGTTGGAATAATAATATAGTAAAAATAAGTTCTGAAATGGTACGTGGCTACAAATATTGTCATTGGCTAGTGTCAAATCATTAGTTCTCTGTTAATGAAAATCAGTAAGATCAATTGCATTTATATCAATATCCTGTCTCCAACAATGACCAAAAATTGAAGCCTAGGAAAACTTATTAAAAAGTAGAGTGTTCACAATTCCACTTTCTATTATATTCCCTCAGCTTCTAACTGCTTCCTTTAGGCTAGGTCCCTGGACAAGGACTGCATTTGACAGAAGTTNTTTTTTTTTTTTTTTTTTTTTTTTTTGTTCTTTACTCTGTTTTTGAACCATATAGACTGTACCATACATAGGATGGAAGGATGTCCACAATTTAACAAGATGTTACCTGAAAAAACACCTCATGTTTCTTTGAAACCTATATGCTGAGAGGTTCATTTGATGGCCTTGTCACTCTGTATCAGAATGTGAAGAAATGATCCATTTTCACATTCTTTGTGCCATCATTTCAGGCGTCACAGCTCCATCCAAGAGTCACTTTTCCAGATTGACAAGTCCCAGACTGTTCAATAACAACTTCTTTAGAAAGCTTTCCAGAATACTGGTCACCCTCACCATTCTTTTCTAGTTCTAACGATTTCATTCTGATATGGCAGAGCTACGTGCACTGTACTAGATTCAAATGGGCTGTTTAATTTTTTTAGTGGTCTGATGATGTTCTGTCTTGATCTTCATTCAATTCCTGATAATTCTTAATACGGCTGATTGCTGAGCAGATGTTTTCCTGGAAAGGTCTGTAACAGCTTAAAGCCACAGCAGCTAAATGGTAATAATTTGCTCAGAGGCCATCTTTTCATATGTAAACTTAAGAGGTTTTTCCCCACTTGTGTTACATTTTATGTCTTCTACAATCATACTACTGTTCAGTCTGGTAAAATATTTCTGCAGTTTGCATTTGTCATTCTCCCTATATCTCCCAAAGTATTCTGTGAAATTAATCATTTTTCATCTTCCCTAGTAGTCATCTGCCTTCCAGAAAGCGTGCAAAAATTTGCCTTTCACAAATGCTAGAATAATAGTCCACTCCACAAGTTGCAAGTCTCCTGTATTACACATCACACTGCTTTCATTCTTAAAACCTGTCAACAGTGGCTTTATGTATTTATATAAAAATAGAGCTATTTATAAAACAGGTTTTCTTCCCTGTGCTTTTGTGTGGAAAAAAAAAAAAAAGATGAGGTTTTATTTTCACTGGAGTGTCTAAGCCCATGTTGCTAGGAAGAAGACTAAGTTATACGAAGCTCCTTCATGTGTCGTAACTGAGTTTTGTGGTCTATGTTTAAGCAAGCTCAATTATACTGTGGTTGTTTTGTGTGAGTAAGGCTGATGGTGGTAGGCAAGACAGAAAAAGCCTAACATGGCTCATTAAAGTGTGTATCCAGTTTGATGACAGATGGTTGTGGTGGGAGAGGAAATCAATAGCAGTTATCTGTTTTGGACTTTGCTGCATGAGAATAAACACTGAGCACTACTGTGCCTGTTTTCTTTGTAGAGCAAAGATATACTTGCAGCTGTGATAACAATCATAATAAAAACTCTGCTCTCCGTAAGAATTCTCAAAAGCAAAAATGTGGTTTCTTTGTCACAGCCACAAAATTACTGCTGGTGAAAGGGGGAATATCATTTCAGTTCCCTCAGTGGTAAGTGAAGAACTGGGGCACCATGATCCTTTAATGTTGCTGTTGTGTCAAACAAATTATTTGAGTACATTTTGGTCAGGTCATTTGTGGTTAATAAAATAAGTATGTACTGTGTATTGGACCAAAGGAAAACATGTTTGTGCACTAGTGAAAATTCATGATTTCTTAAGTAATGTTTATGCACTTATTGCATATATTTTGTGTCATTTTCTGTCAACCAAGCATGTGCCATTCAGTTTGCCATGGTTTCACTGATAGGCTGATCTTCTGCTGGAACATTTTTATTTTCACTGGNTTTTTTTTTTAAGCTGGTGCTGGCCGGATCTATTTTGGTTAGCCCAATATCGGAATTTAAATCTTACATTTGAAAACTGAAATTTTATTAAATTGAGCTAAGAGCTTTTTGTCAGTCAAAGCTAATTGTTTAAGCTGTCTCTTGTAGACAGTGGTAAGAAATGGACATTCCCATTTTTAAAGTACATTGATAATTTAGAGGATGTAGAGATGCCTGCTAAGAGAGGCCTTCTTCAAATATCAGTGATACCACTTATTTCTGTATTTCTGTGTTTTGTTTAGGTGTACAAGACTGAATCATAGAGAATGTACGAGGCATTACTGTCTGATTGACCAAGTGGTATATTTTGTTGCTTCAGTAGAGGGAAAGAATCTAGCTACATTTAGAATAATTGATTAATATATGTAGTTTCAAAAGCAATCTGATAAATACACTGCCCAAAGCTTACGTTTTTAAATTGTATCTACCTGCAGCCTTTTTCCACTCTGTTGTTAAATGACGTTATCTGTAGTATGAGATGTAACTTGGGTTGTTAATAACTATGGACAGTGGCTGCAGCATTTACTGTTTTATCTGTAATGCCTGGCACATCTCTTGGTACTGTGAAATATTAATAGCAGCTGCTGGAGGTAGGAGAGTAGGGCTATCAGCACTAGCAGATTGTTGGTTTTTCAGTCCCTGCTATGGAAACAAGTGTTTTTGGTCCCCTTGACTGTGATAGGTTATCTCACTATGCTAATGAATGAAATGTTCATGTCCCCACTCCGCACATAGCTGATGCACATTAGCTTTAAGCAGGTGATTTGCCACATTGAAGTTATTAGATCTTTTAGATGCAGAACCATTAGACAGATTGGTACCTAAATTAAAATTGTGAATACACAAGGATGTTAGGAAAACCAGGCGAGAAGGCTTATTAAGCTTTTGCATGTGCATTTATTTCTAGTAGCAGCAGGCTATGCATCACTTACCTGAACAAGAGAGCTGCACTAAGGCTTGTCTAGCTTATCAAGGGGGAAAGTAGTATTTAATATCATTTACGGTAGGTGCTGTCTTACTGTTGTTGTTCAGGTGCGTCTTCAGAGTTCATCAAATATCATCCTTCTATTGAAAACAAAGATGTTGGTACACTGGAGGTTGAGCAGTCTGAGAAAGTTGGTTGTCTCATACGATAACTAAAACTATATGGTAAAAACTATCACTGCTTGCTTCCTCCCTAGAAAACTTCATTTTTTTTAATGAAATGTAATCATTTACTTCATTTACTATCATTAAAATACTTGGTAAATATTCTCTGGATGTCTCATATATGTCAAAGTTCACTTCCTTCTAACTAGTAGCCAAATGTGCATTTTTTCTGAAGCATATTTAAAGTGTCTTATTTCTTCATTTGTCCTTGTTATGTGAATCATGTTGCTATCATTAATATCAGTTGTTTTTTCTTCACTGTTTGACATAGCATACACCAGTTTGCAAGTAGTTGTGCAAGTAAGTATTTGGTATTTTCACTTCTTGTAAGCAAAGTTTAATGTTGATATTGCTATTTTTCTTTTTTTTTTTTTTTAATTTAATCATTTTATCATTTAAATACTTTTTTTTTTTTAATATTTA
>JACDJE010000023.1:2782555-2902557 GCA_016647715.1 Pavo muticus | reverse complement strand
GTGCCTGTTTTCTTTGTAGAGCAAAGATATACTTGCAGCTGTGATAACAATCATAATAAAAACTCTGCTCTCCGTAAGAATTCTCAAAAGCAAAAATGTGGTTTCTTTGTCACAGCCACAAAATTACTGCTGGTGAAAGGGGGAATATCATTTCAGTTCCCTCAGTGGTAAGTGAAGAACTGGGGCACCATGATCCTTTAATGTTGCTGTTGTGTCAAACAAATTATTTGAGTACATTTTGGTCAGGTCATTTGTGGTTAATAAAATAAGTATGTACTGTGTATTGGACCAAAGGAAAACATGTTTGTGCACTAGTGAAAATTCATGATTTCTTAAGTAATGTTTATGCACTTATTGCATATATTTTGTGTCATTTTCTGTCAACCAAGCATGTGCCATTCAGTTTGCCATGGTTTCACTGATAGGCTGATCTTCTGCTGGAACATTTTTATTTTCACTGGTAATATTTTTTATTTATTCTTTAAAATATTTTTCTCTAAAAGAAAAACTTGGTGAACTAATTAGTTGATAGCAGGTTTAGTTGCTGTCTATTTAAATAGAAGAGGCTTTCTCATTTCATAGCCTCAAGATACACTTGAGATAAGTACCTGTCTAAAAAAATTATAAAATGTCTTCTAAGGGTGACTTAGGGTGTATAACAGGAACAAGTATGCTTATAGCTGCAACATTCATGTCTGCCCTTTTCTCCTCTCTTTATCAAATCTCAACATGCTCTCAGAAATGAAAATTTACTGAACGCAATGTTTTTGCAGCGTTTTTCCTTCTCCATCTATACTACTTTTTATTTTAAATTGTCTTTAAGCTGCTGCATTTACAAATCTTTAGGACATATTAGAGCTTATGGTCTTGATGTTGCACAAATTTTCTCTATTCTCCCTCCAATAAAGATGGCCTGTGGAAGGATGTGCTCCCTCACTTGGGTTCAGAGGAAGGAGGCTGTTCCCTCCAGAAGCCTAGAGTTTGTTTGCATTTTCAACGACAAATCTCTTTGTAACTAACAAAGACTGTCAAAAGTGCTTAAATGTGTCAACTGTGATAATGTATTGCAAAGGCTTGTCTAGCTCTGTATCCCCAGCATCCATGTTGGTATGGGGAATTTAGGAACCTTGGCCTTATTTCCTAACATTATAGATGTTACAGAACCCGTACAAGTTCAAACTCAGATTTTATTAATGAAAGTCTTCCTTCCATTTAAATATGAGGAAATATTTCTCTGAAGTGTGTACACTGAGTGTAAATAACTATTGAGTTTGTTTCATTCATTTAAAAAAGGAGTTCAAAATGCATTTTCAGTCATGTGTGTATCACGTTGTTCTTTTGTGTATACAGGAAAATCAACAATGACATAAGAAAAAAAATTATGATATTTTGGGAGTAGGACTTCTTAGGAAAGTTATTTACTTTTCATACGCATTCAGATATGGACCATAAACTACAGTAACATCACTACATTTTAAAAGATGGTTCAAGCAACCATTTTTATACAGAAGACAGTTCACTAGAGAACTGTAGCCGTCTCTTGAGTGGCTCGTAATTCAGGAGTATTTCAAATTCATTTCAGAGAATACAATTGTCATGGAATATATCCAAAAATTCCGTTTATGAAATCATAATATATTTTTACATGTGCGCTGTCATGACTTTTTCTAGATGTATTATTTCAAAATGAGTGGTTTATGCAAATATTAGTATGTAATTTTTAAGATCCTTAATTACTCTCTAATATAAATATATTTTAAAATATTTTTAAACATCAATATATACATTTATTTAAAATGGACTCTGGACTTTAATATATGAAAAACAAGCACAGAAGAGACATTACGTACTTTATCACAGACAGATAACTTCAGCTGAATTAAGCATATTGGTTTCCATCCCAAGTGCAAGAGAATCTAAGTGTTAAAAAGAAGTTATGAGAATGTGAACTATCCTCTTGATAAATGTTTTTGTGTTGTTGTTTTTTTATACTTTGGTAACGTGTAAGTTTGTTCAGCTTTTACAAAATGTTACACCTGTTCAAAGCATTAAAATAAAGCATATTATTTCAAAGGAGCCTTCAAAAGACTTTTAGGAGCAATGAAACAAGTATTTCAGAGATTCTTTGTCTAAACAAGACCTGCAATGAGAAATCATGTTATCTGCAAATACTTCCTGTTTTATCTTACATGTTAAGTACCTGATTATTTTTCTGATATAATGATTCCCTTATCTAATGGAAGAAAGTGCAGATTGGATGACGCTTAGTAAAATCAAGTCATATATATGTA
Source organism: Pavo muticus (assembly GCA_016647715.1). Taxonomy (NCBI): domain Eukaryota; kingdom Metazoa; phylum Chordata; class Aves; order Galliformes; family Phasianidae; genus Pavo; species Pavo muticus. The sequence goes on along the minus strand of JACDJE010000023.1, from coordinate 2,900,266 downwards.
TGTATATGTATATAGGTAAGTATATATATACATGCATGAAGGGTGCCTGCAAATCTGTTTGCTCCCCAGATTTCTTCCCAAAAATGTCTAATTTAAAATTAAAAGAAGCAGCAGAAGAATGAAGTCGACAACAAAGAAAGAAACAACGGGAAGTTCAAGCTAAACTGTAATACTCTGGTAGAGTAGGGTTAAAGAGTATCTGCAGATACAATTGAGTCTTAACAGAAAGGGGTTCACAAACTGCTGAGGGGAAGCTGCTGTTGGAATAGCTCTTCACTCATATTGGTACAGCTGGAACAGTATGTCTGACTGCTCTTAACTGGGGAGCCAGCTATTAAGTGATGAGGATGAAAAGACATTAACTCTTCCTTTATCTTATCATTTGTGATCGGCAAGTCAAGGAGGCGATTCTGTCTCTTCTCTGCTCTTGTGAGACTCCATCTGGAGCACTATGTTCAATTCTGGGGTTGGAGAAGCTCATCTACAAAGAGATGCTGAGAGAGCTTCTCAGTCTGGAGAAGACTCCAGAAGGAGACCTACAGTAAAGATGGAGACAGACTCTTTACCAGACAAGGGATAATGGTTTAAAACAAACAAACAAACAAAAAGGCAGACTTGATTAGTATTAGGAATAAGTTCTTCGTTGTAACTGTGGTGAGGTACTGAAGCAGTTTGCCCAGAGAATTCATGAATACCCCCCTATGGAGGTATTCAAGATCAGGTTAGATGGGGCTTTAGGCAATCTGATCTTTGAAAGGCAATCCTGCCTATGGCAGAGGGGTTGGAACTAGGTGATCTTTATGGTCCCTTTCAACCCAAACCATTCTATGTTTCCATAATTCATCTGATGCATTTCTTTCCTTTGGGGATTTGGAGGGGGAGAAAAAAAGAATGAGAGGCCTGAATTCCATTGATCTGGACTTGCAGGAAGATCTGCAAATGGATGCATCTCATTCAGCATTTCCTACCTCTGGCAGCTTCTCACTTCTCTGCAAGACAGATCTAGAAGGTTCTTAGAACTTCTAGTGCCCAAACAAAGTAGGCTTATTAGATTATCTTTTTCTCCATTTGTTCCCTATTTGTTCTACCAGTGGTTTTGTTTCTGAGGAAATTAGAGTTCCGTCATCTACTTAGGTTTTTGATGACTAAAATGTTGGAATAACATTCTTCTGTTCCTTAACCCTGTCAGTTGCCCAGAAGATGGCTTCTGCTCAAGGGTTGCTGAGCTTTGGTCAGTGGAGGAGATACCTTGCAGTGCTGGCAGTGTCATGTTGTTGCTGTGCATTGGTCAATGGGTGGCAAGTGATTGTATTGTGGCTATATATATAGTTATAATTGCATTTCTGTTTCCATTTTCCTCTTCTGTCGTAGTAAATAGTTTTGATCTCAACCTGTAAATTCAATTTTGTTTCTAGTTCTCTCCCTCATCCTGTTTTTGGGGAGTGAGCAAACATTCATGTGGTGCTGAGCTGCTACTGGGGTAAACAACAACATTGTTCTACTGAGTTCTTCTGAGCAGTATATTGTCTGTTACCATTGGCATTTTTGAAGCAATCAATATTATTTAGGGCTCCTCCCACTAAAACTGCTAGTTCTGACTTCACTATAGTTATTTCTCCAACTGCAAACCAGTGCTCACCTTGTTAAGTAGTAGCATAAATTAATTTTGTCAACATGGAACTTGCAGCAGAGTATGTCTCATTGTACCTTGTCTTACCATAACCAAACTGTTCTTTACATTCAAAGAATCTCAAGAATACCTACAGTGCACTTCAGTCTATAGTATTGATTGCAGTTTAGACAAAAACAATAGCAAGTTTCTCACAAGTTTTAAAAGTTCTGATTGCACTAGCTTACCCTGAACTGAAAGCAAGACCCTTATCTGCTCAATTAAAATGTGTTTCTTCTGATTGCTTGATTGAATACCCAGTATCATGTTCCATATTTCTTTTCATTCCACCATTTCTATTAGAGCTCTATTTTAATCCAGTTATCTTTCTATTGCCATCTCATCATCCATCATTGCTACTTTCTGAGCCTCTACAAAGAAGTCATTGGCATTGCACATAAATTTTCTCTGGTGGGGACTAAAAGTTACATATTTTTCTCTGCACTAATATTGACATTTAAACAGGAAGGTGTATAAACTAGCTAAAAATGTGAAGAGATATATGAAGTGGATTCGAGGTTCTTTCTGTGTATGTGAGACAATGAAATGCTTATATGTGAGAGCAAGTGGCATGCATGGGCAGTTGCAGTACTCTAAACAGCTCTCTACCTTGCTTTGGGCAATTACTTTTCCATCTCAATATGCACTTCATGACTCTTTTCAGCTGTATCTTCCACCAGAAATTGAAAAACTTCTTCATCCACCTTGTGTCAGATAACACTATGGGAGAGGTGCTCTATAAATTGTAAAATTTTTTAAAGGGAAAATAGAGATACTTTTCAATTTGACAGAAACAGTGCAGGAGATGGTACTTGGAATTTTGACATTTGAAGTATTGATTGTAGTGTTCCTGAAAGTGAGTGATAGCCAGCATAAAACACTAAACTTCTGATATTGTGCTACAAATCAAGGAAAAGTAAAAATTTACTCGAGATTTTCCAGAGCAATACGTCAGCATTCTTTTGGAATAAGCATAGCCAAGAATGAAATAGTAGTTGTGTGTTAATGCTTGTTAAGAATATGACATATGAATGACAACAATTTTTGCAAACATTTAGAGACAGGCAAGGTACTATAATAATAGTAAAAAAGATTAAGGTCCTTTTCCCTGTCTCCTTAGGAAAGAAGAAGATCTTGCATTTGTTCCTAGAGAGGTAGCATATAATGAGACATGTAATCTGGTAATTCCTTTTTAAGCTATGAAGAAAGCGTGGAGGAGAGATGGTAAGATTTTTTTTAGGCATTCAAACAGAACAGCTCTCTAACAGTGATCTCAACTGAAATCAAGTGGAGCATAAAGATTTCTCTTTTTTGGTAATTCTGAACAGACTTGCATGTGCCTGCCAGACTTTTGAAACTCTGGCATCTGGGCTTTGTGCTAAGATGATAAAGACTAGGTAAAAATATATCTTTTCTATTGAATCATAATATGACTGAAATTAACATTCTGAAATTCCATGCTATCTTCTCTGTGGCAAAGAGAGTTTCTTGTAATCCATACACTGTTTATATTAAGCATATATAACATTGCATGAAGCTTAAAAAGTCAAAGGAATGTATTCTCTTAGAACTACCTAAGAAGGGCCAATCACTGTATAATGAAAAAAGATACATTTTGAAAATCAGACTCTGAAGTATTGATTTTGTCTAAAGATAGATCTTTTTCTTGACTTTTTGATTGAAATTTATTTGAATCAGAAACATACACATATCATTATCTCTACTAAAACCTAACATACCAAGACGAATCCTTGGTGAAGCAATACAAAAATAAACTGAAATATCTAACAAAAATTCCTACCAGTCTTACTCAGCCCTGACTGAATTCCATTGCTTATCCATTCCTTCATCTTGCAGTAAAAGTGAGCTCTGTTGAGGAAACTCAGCTGCATCTGGAATTAAGCCTTTCCTGCTTCAGTAGCATTCTCCCCTGACCAAGATAGCATTCTTCTCTCATATGCATGTGCTGTGAATTGGAGTTTTGATTCATTCATTTATTGCTATCAAAACAGGGTCCTAATGCTCCTGTGATGGTGCTATTTAATGCAGAGATTGCTGCAGTATGTGGGAGTCCAACCAATAATCAAAATCCTATTGCTTGAGGCATTAAAGAAGTCCCACTATTGAGAATTATTAGAGAAATGAAACTGTAAAAGTATCTTTTAAGCAATACAATTCATTCCCCCATTCCCAAGCCCAGCCCTAACATCAATACTGTCTCACGTGGCAAAAAATAAATGTGTCTTACCAATACTCACACTATCCAGTTCTGTACAGATGCCTGTGTAGTTAAAGGAAGCTAGAATTAATCAAATTGTTTTGTTAAAGGGAAGATTCGAATTTCTGATCTCCTTATGTAGGGCTATCTGGTATTCAGATGAAAAGAATTGTCAAATTAAACTGTGTAACTTACTTGCAAGTTGTGAAAGCATAACCTACTTAGGAAAGGGAAAAACAAGAAAATTTCTATTACTCATTCTTGATTGCAGATATTTGTTCCCTCCACTGAAGGTGAGATACAGACTTCACTTGAGCCTGAAGAGCTTGCTAATCTGAGACTAAAAAACTAGAACTACATCTTCTCATTTCTGTAGCCTCTGCCGCAGCACTCCCACTATCTGCCTAGTTTTTTACTCACAAATATTCAGATTTTAAGTTCAGAAGTATTGTAAACTCATATATAAGCATATAACTAATTTAAAGTGATAAAAAGAGTTGAAATAGAGTGAAAATTGATTCTTTGTAGGATTGAAATATCTGTGGTTTTGAGAAATACGGGTTGTGCAGGTTCTCTGTTGGATACAGAGGAGACAATGGCCCTGCAATTGACATTAAACTTCAGAGAATCACTATTCAAGTAGATGGTTACAAGGAAAATGTGTTGATATTTCTGTGTTTCAGGAAAAAAAAAAAAAAAAAAGATATTTTGCATAATCTTTGTTTGGGGTTTTTTGCTTTTATTTTCAAGGAGACATATTTCACTTGGGAAATTTTTAATTTACTTCATTAGAAGACTCTTTTAACTTTCTTGATATGCTTGTAAACAGTGAATAAGCATAGCAGTGTTTCAGAACAAGAGTGGAAAAGTGCACAACAGAAGTTCTTTATATACTTTCTTCTTTGCATCAGAGAGAGATGCGCAACTGACAGAGTTACCTCTGTCAAGTGTGTTGAAATATGGCATGCTTGCTTGCCATTCTGGTAAGCAACTTGCAACATAAGCAACAGCCTTACAGAAGCCATCCTTCTTGTCACTGTAAATCATTCCCATGGATGTTGATTACTGTCTTAATAGCTTCCACTTCAGTACTGCAGATGAAATTGCCAATTATAACACTTCATCTCTCTGTATGGAATGATACATTAATGAATTGGTTTGAAAATAGATGTGATACCAGTTCAATAGTTTACATGCAAAATTCATCTGCTAGGATTTCTGTGTTTTAAAATGAATGGCCTTGAGATATCAGGGGGTATGTAGAAGATTTCTGAACATCCCACACTGAAATTTGTCAGCTGTATATTTTTTCCTTTCAAAATGAAAGTATTGGTGAAGAACAGTAACTAGAAAGAAAGATTTTAAGTTTGGTAGTGAGTGAATGAGGTAGGAGTCAAAACAATCACACAGACAGTATGGACTGAGGTACATCAGTCCTTCTATTGAAGGGTGCATGGTAGCAAGTCTCTGACTTAGGTCCTCTTTGATTTCCCTGGCTTTGAATTCTGTTGCATCTGTGGTACTAGGATATTTTGCCTGCTGGTCAGATCCACTAGAGAAATTGCTGTGGAACATCTCTCCTGAGAATTCTTGATCTAGTTCCTAGGGGTCCTGTAGGAAGGAAGTACAATTATCGTTGCAACCATATTTGTTAAATCACAAGGGCTATTGTTCATCTCTGTTCATTTGTCCAACATTAACATATCACACTTATAATTCAAATTCAGGTAAGATACCACACTATGAGAATTCTCTGTAAGGTGTAGAAAGACTCTTATCTGAGTTCAGTAAACAGGATACATGTTCTAGTCAGGCCTTTAAATGCCAGTTTAGTGGTTTGATTAGATCCTTCATCTTGTATTTAGGAACTTAAACTGGAAATTCTGCATTTCCAGAAAGCCAGAAAATATTCAGCCAAGTAACAAGCCTAACTATTATTAATGTAGTATTGGAAAAAAAAAATCAGATTTTAAACAAACTGTGTTGAAGTCATTTGACAAAACTCTGTTTCTCCAAGGTTTATGCCGTTCTGAAAGCTACTTCTTTATAACTGTGAACAGCAATGAATGTAAATTTTACACAGTGATTTCGTGATATTGTGCCTTATACAAAGATTGTATTAAAAGTCTTTAGCAGTGAGACAACCTTGTTGCAAATGCAAAATCAGGTTCACAGCTGTCATGCGAGTGGCTAATCAGAAATATGCTAGGAAACTACTTTTTAAAAAGCTATACAGTTATACTTGTTTCTTGTGTAGAAAACCAATACTGATTGACATTAAATGGAATATCAACACTTCTTTCCTTAGTTTTCTTCCTAACATTATTTCAGAAGAACAAGTACCATGTTTTTTTCTTTAGAAACCTCATTCTTTTATAAATCTGTCAAAACATTATTCAATACTGAGCGAAGTAGTTCAATATCATCAGACCAGAAGTACAATTCACAAAGTATTAATACAGTTCATCATTTAATGCCGTGATTTGGATTTTCACAATAGAGTTTTGTTTCTTCAAGTTTTTACATTTGAATGATCCTTTGTTTTTAACTTTCCAATAGGAGAAACTTCAGTGAAGTCTGTCAAATTAATAAATGAAGTTTTTTTCCAGTCTGCAGACTTTCTTGCAAACTGCAGGCTAAGTTTTATGAATAGCCAGTCTTATTACTAAAACCACATCTATAACACGCAAAATCATGTCTATAATGTGGGAAGCACTGAGTGCCAGGATATTGAAGTAAAAGCTATAATTCATTGAAGGATTCTGCATGGCAGTCAGCTGCTAAATACCGAGATGGCAGTGGTTTAACTAGGAGACCAAAACACACACATAAAAAAAAACATTTACTGAAAGCAAACATACGCACATTTGATGTACAACAAGTGACTGCTACAACAGGAAGTTATTCATGTTCTGGAGCAGTGTATTATTCTGGTACTTTATATTCACTAACCTGGAATGAAAGCATTTCTTATCTGATCACAGAATTGTAGGGGTTGGAAGGAACCTCCAGAGATCGAGTCCATCCCTCCCCCCCAAAGCAGGCTTCCTACATCAGGTTGCACAGATAGGCATATGGTGTCTTTCACTGTGGTCTACCTGATGGAATCCAGTGTTACAAAACCAACAGTTTAGACCACAAATGAGCAAAACGAACATGTTCAAACATTCTGACAACTCTATATGGAGACAGGAATTTATTGCATATTTTCCTATCTTCCTCAAAAGATTATGTTAAAAATATCTCTCAATTATCCACCTCAAAATATGTTACTGAATTAATACTATTTAATTTTAAATAGCATGATTTTAGAGAAACTTATGTTAAAAAAAGAATCAGATGAAGTCGCTAGAAGAAAATTTCAAATAGGTGAACATTTTTTTTCTAAAGGATTGGGAAATGTATTTGCGTATGTTAGGAACATGAAAATAGAAAAGACTCCATAATTAACTATTTAAAAACTGAAAAAAGGTCAAGAGTAATGTGATAAAATCAGTGATATTCTTGATCATGTTTTGATGTCAGTTTTCCTTCCTAAGCATATTATCTACCAATAATGGAAAATTTACTGAATGATTTGCTAAAACAGAGGCGTATAAATTAGGATGCTGTCAGTTACATTGTAAAGTCTTCATTCTGATCATAAAGTGATCAGTTCATGCCCCACATGGTCAAGTTTTAGTACATGTAGATGGTTATGTTCAGTTAACAGAAAAGATCTATTGACTGTGGACTTCCTTCAGATAGTAACAAAAATATTTAATTTTTAACAAAAACATCTTTTTCACTGACATACAGGTGCAATTGCAATCTAGTTACAGTACTTGAAATATCTGCAGGAAGGTTTTGGCTTGAATAAATGAATTTATAAAGTGGGAGGAAACAGAAGCTGTGCATTTTGCTGTGCGGTGCTATCTTCTGCCAGGATTGTGAAATACACCAAGCAGCCTGTAATATTCAGATGCATTTCCTTAGAGGCTGGAATGAGCTACCATTCAAAGCATATTTTCCTTATGCTTAAAATATGATCATATAGGATCTGATAAGCCTCATGCTCTTTTTTCATCAGTGGGACTTAGTTACACCGTAGACATAAATTCAGTGAAGAATGTCTCCTGGAGCCTTAACTTCAGTGTTATTTGACTGTCATCCTTATATTTGGATTATGTAATTTGTTAGTAAAATAGTACAAGTACTAAAAAATGCAAGTAATGGTGAGTTGAGAGTTTGAATTTTCACTGCCAGCATCACAATATCTGTGCCTGTTCAGAAAGTAATGGAGCGTGAGATGTGGTCAGTATACTGCAGCTGTTGATGCTGAGGACTTGGAACTTCCACTGCTAGAGTTCAGTGACTCAACTAGATTTTCCCATAATCTGTGATGACCGTTATGCTAAAATTCTGATTTACATATCACTTTCTTCAGGGAAAAAGTATGTTCGTGCCTTTAAGAGTAATAAAACTCACATTCCTGGGTACTTGTCCTTTATTACTTTAAACATTAAATACAGAGTACATAGCAAAGTTCATCTATGTTTGTCTTAGTGTTGTCTTAACGAGAATTTTAGAAATAATGAATGTTGAAAACTAGTGAGAGGAAGACTTAGAACATGATCACTGAAATAAAATATTAAAAAGGGTTAATAATATGTCAAATCAAATTAACTTTACAAACACTCTTGGACTTCCTTTTAGACAACTTTTTAAAAGCTATAGCAAAATCTTTGGGGTCTTTCTGTCTTTTAAAGTGTGCATCCATGAGATTTTTCATTATTCTCTGTATTTAAAGCAACATAGAACAGAGCCTTACATGTTGTGCTACTAAATCACCTTTGCAGGCTGCTTAACATATACTGGCAGACTGAAGAAAATAAACCAACCAAAAAATAAGGTACATAAATCCATCTCTTCATAAAGGTTTCATTGGTATTCTATGGAAAACTTTTGGTATTGTAGAAATTATACTGTTTATGAGTTTGAATATTTGTATTTATAATAATGAATATGTTAATTTTACTTTTCATCTTTTGTTCCATAAATTTGCTATACATTTGAATAGCTGCACATTTAAATTCTCATTATCATTCATTATAACATTACCAATGAAAGTCGTGCCAGAATTATTTTGGAAAGGTTTTATTTGTCACTCTCAGAATACTTCAGGTATTTGTTTTCTTTTGAAATTCACTGTCAAATGTTTGACTTTGGGAATAAATGATGTGACATTTCTTTTTCTCTCAATTCGTTTGTAGGACTCGAATGTTGTTCATAGAGTAGTAGACATATCTCTATCTTCTGAGCTATGTATGTTTCATTTCATTCATTCATTTCACCATTAGTCTCTTTCTCCTCCTTTTTTTGCCATCAGAAGGTACTTTGTTCCATTTGCTTCATCCATTTATTCATGACTTTGACTTGGCAAACGTGATATTGTCCCTCTTTTATCACTCAGTTCTTAAGTCATTCTGACAGTAGAAACTGGTGTTCCGGTTAGAGCAGGTTCATTAGGTCCTCAGAAAGCAGAAGCATCTTTACACCTCTAGCCTTACTGTACTAAGTGCTGTGGCATCAAAGGATACAGTTCATGAGCTGTTCTAGGACAGCATCCAGCAGAGCTTATAACACACAGAGAAGTATTCTGTCACAGTGGATGTTGAAATTATTGCCTCTCATTTGCAATTCGATGAAACTGTCATTTTTCCTTGCTTTTCTGCTTCTTTTCCACCATATGTTCTACTTAATATAACCAGTTGGGCTGCACTCTTGGTATCGTTCATCCACCTCATCTCTTGCTTCTGTCGCTCACAGTGAAGTCTATTTTCTGTAGCACCAGCCTACCGTTTGCTACCTGTGACTGCTTTCTAATTCTTTTTTTTCCCAGTGAAAGACGTTCACCATCAATAATTAGGACTTCTTTCTTCAGCATTACGCATTTCGTATTAAAAGTTCTGTTACTTGTGCACATTTTGAAGTTCTGGTTGAATGTTACATAAGTAATATGATTAATTAGCACTTGTTACTGCTTTACATTTCTTGAGTACTGCACAAACTAGTTAATCAAGCAGTTAACAAACTAATTAATCCAGCAAAACCAACAAACAGTTACAGGAGTTATATTCCCTCTTTGCCCTTGTACAGTCCTCTTGTACACTGGTGTGCTGTGAACTCCGTAATCAACAGTATGTCTAAAAAGTTCTCCTGATTAGCTGAACTCCTTAATTTTCATAAAGAAAAATATAAAATAGTGCTTGTGTAGGTAGATATAATAAAACTGATCACAGAGTGGAAATTTTAACAAGCTTTTTACTTCATCTGATGTTCATTCAAATCTACAGCAAAATTGGCAGCCAGTGTGAGCAGAGTTAGGCCAGCAGCAGAAATATAGAACCTTTAAGGCTGGAAAAGTACACTAAGATCATCTAGTACAACCATCAGCTGCCTCACCACCATGCCCACTAACCATGTCCCTCAGTGCCACATCCACACATTTCCTGAACACCTCTAGGGATGACGACTCTACTACTTCCAGTGCTCAACTACTCTTTTTGAGAAGAAATTTTTCCTAATATTCAAACTGAACATGTTTCACCCCCCTCCAGCGCAACTTAAAGCCGTACCCTCTTGTCCTATTGCTGTTACCTGGGAGAAGAGTCTGACCTCCACCTTGCTATAATCTCCTTTCAGGTAGATGTAGAGAGCAATAAGATCTCCCCTGAGGCTGCTCTTCTCCAGACTGAACAATCCCACTTCCCTCAGCTGCTCCGTGTAAGACTTGTGCTCCAGTCCTCTCCCAGCTTTGTTGCCCTTCTCTGGACATGCTTCAGGGCCTCAGTGTCTTTCCTGTAGTGAGGGGCCCAAAACTGAACACAGTACTCAAGGTGCAGCCTTGCTGAGTATAGAGGGATGATCACCTCCGTGCTCCTGCTGGCTACACTGAACTACTGTCATGAGTCTGTAAGATTATCTTAATGTATCTTGTTTATAAGAGAAAAAACTTTGTTATAGTCAACCTAGCAATATTGTCAGGATAGTCACAATCTCAAGTATACCAGCAGTTTAAAGATACTCACTTAAATTTCTTTCAATTCTTTGTTCACACTGAGCAAAATTAGTTCCTTACTAACAAATGTTTTTTGTTGCTTTCTTTAAAAAAAAAAAAAAAAAAAAAAAGTAATTTATAGGTAATAAAGATAAACATTGATGTATCAGGAACTTTATATATAAACTTATCACGTTTTATACTAGAGTCATGAAATTTTTTTGTAGGCTTATGAATCAGTTTTGTTGACAAGACAGTTAGAACTTCTCCGGGTCTTTTTTTTTAATCAGCAAACTGAGAACAAGTGTACTTGGCTTACCCAGATCTAAAGGAAGAAAAAAGTAGCAAATTATCCTTCAACAAAAGGAATGTGCAATTGTGCAGGAAAGAACATGTGATCTCTAATGTGCCTTGATAAATAAGATGGTTCAGTTTGGTGAGAATTCATGCAGCAGTAAAGTTTCTTCATTTTACCATCCAGTGTAGCATGATGGAAAGATAATGATCTTTGTATTGATGGATTATTTTTTTTTTCTATATAGTATCTATGTAATGCCTGGAGTCTAGTTTGGCAAGTATGAAGGTTTGAGATTACCTACAGCCAATGGGTGATGATTGAGCAAAATGTCATTGCACATTGTATGGGAAAACCATTACCTAGCCAGATATTATAACCATGGCAATTTGCAAGTCTTCACCATATGCCCAAAATGATGCTTAGCTTTGGTCCAAAGTAGGCATGGGCCAAATGAAATTAAAAATAGAATATTTTTTCATCAGGAAATGGTAAAGAGAAATAAATACATTTTAAAATATTTTGATAGTTTGTATGTTACAATGACTGATTTGTGTTAATGGAAATGAAATACTAGAGTATGAAAACATTATCATTTGCAGATCTCTAAATGTGCTGCACAAGTACAGTCCTTCACTATAAGTTTCAACCAAATATGAAACTAAGAATTTCTCCCTGGAAAAACTGAATGCAGTTTTTTGGACGTGGTGCGTTTAAGCAGGTTTTGATGCAGAACGTTTGCTATCTAGGCTGAGAACAATTTTCTGACATATCAAAGTGAAGGAAATGTCAGTGATTATGTGTTTTTTCCATCATAAGAGAAGGGAAGATGTAATCCATCACAAGAAATAATATGGACTTTACCTTGTGTTGTCTCTGGTTAGATCTTAAGAATTGCTCAAGCGCAATGATATTGGCGTAAAAATAGATGTTAACTCTTTGTCCTAGCAAAAAGCTTCATTAATCAAACTGGATTATGTGATATATGGACAGATTACATAAAATAACTGTTGTTTATATGGTATACATTTTTACTTGCAATGAAACTTATTAAAATTGAATTCAGTATGTTCAAAATACAATAACATGATAAAAACTAGACCTAAGAGAAAGCTAAAAATAATTCTCCTAAAAGACACCTGTCAAATAGTGGCTTTGAGTTGATCCATATTTGCTAGAGAAAATTTGTTAAAGCAACTAGGACTTCATACAGTGCAAACAAGAGCTGGACTCATTTCAGATTCAGATCCTGGATAATGTATTATGAAGCTGTGTATATTTCACTCTGTACTGTGAAAAACAATACACCTTGGGTTTTGTTTCCTGTTTTTTTTACTGCCTGTCTTATATTACTTTGAGGAAGAGAGGGCTGAAAACTGTAAGTGATTTAAAAATACAGCTATTCTTCAAATGCCTCTGACATATTTGCTTCTATGCATGATCCCAGAAGTAAGAGCAAACTGACGAAACTGTGAGGAATATGGAGACAAGTATGATTTGGGAAGGAGCATTATATGTTTCTGGAAGCGTCATTTGAGGGACACAAGCTTTTAAAAATTGGAAGAATTGGATTAACATTTCTGTTCTCTGCAGATATTTTGGGCAGAAATTGCATGAGATGTGCAACAGTACATGGAAGAAAAAATGGCTTTTTGTAACATTTCACTTGACTCTGAAGGTACCCGTGAAAAAAATACATGTATAGCTACATACACATAAAATGATAAGGGGAGATGGAATGGCCCGTCTTCATACGCTGTTTCTTACATTACTCTATATAAAATGATTATGTCCTAAAATTTCTGTTTATTGCTTCCTTCCTTGGGAAAAAGGAGCAAGCTGATTGAGCTTGACTGTTAATGCATCATAAAAATTTCATGAAGCTATTTTATGTATTTTCTTCTGTTGCTCATGCCATTAGTACAGTTGCAAGAGGGATCATACTGAATGCATGCCAGATGCCTAGTCAATAGATCTCTTGCATTTCATTAGCATTTTTGCATGGCATTCTCAATGCTGGGGTGTTTAGCTGTTCTTCCTGTGTAGGTAGGGCGAGGTGAGACTTTCACTTCACAGGAAGTCTCGGTGTCTACCAGGTGAGAGCAAGGCAAGACAGACATCACAATACAATTAATGCAGCAGTTGTCTGGAGTATCATCATTTGTGTTGCATATGGTCTTTCTTTCCCTGTTCTTGCACTTGTTGTGCTCAGATATTTTCTCTCACTCCTTTAGAACAGTTAGTTTTCTGCTTTGTAACTATTCCTGTTTAAAATATAAAGATATTAATGTGGGTGGTTCTGATACACAAGAATGTATATTTATGAGATATATATATATATATTAAAAATTTGCCTCTGTTTTATATTTCCTCCCACTTTTGAGCCAGCTACTTCAAGCACATACTGTGAAAAATCTCAGAGCAGGGCATTCTTGGCCAAGCAGCTGTGGAAGCCTTTTCTCATTGCAAAACAGTTTTGAAAATATTAAGGCTTTATATAACTGATTCTTTCACTTACACTGAAGAGGAAATTAAAACCATTTACCTCCAACCAGATGAGATTGCAACACTTCCCACTGGTGCTGATGCAGGAACATTTCATAGAGAATATTTTATTCCTCATGTGGATGGATGTTGAGGGGAAAGCCTGTGCTTGGGATTTTTCCTTTATGTCATGTTCAGACTTATAACTCACTTTCAAAGGCAATTAATATTTATGAGGTTAGGCTGAGAATAATACAACTGCTGTGAGACAGCGAAATGTCTGCCATCCGCATGCTGCTATATGGTAGTACAAATACATATTTGAATTTGAATGAATTAAATTGTATTTAATCCTTTCTCTGTGAGCTTGTAAACAGATACTAGTGCATGTCAGCACTAGCATACATTATTGGCAAGTGACATGTGCTGTCAGCATAATTTTAGACATTTCATTTCTTGCATGGCACGTATCTGAAGTTATCAGTGATTCGGGTTTTTTAACTTTTTATTGTTGTTTTGCTAGCTACTGAAATCAGAAGATTTTCTCGGGATAGGAATCATTTCTGCTTTGGATGCAGAAGCCAGTGGATACTAACAGTAATTATCTATTGACTTCCTAAAGGAGCGTAATTCAAACTCACTCCTTTCAGAGCCCTTTAATTGGCACTGGCTTTAATCCCTTACTGTTAAGTCTTTCAGAATGACTTCTTTTCAGTTTAGAGTGAGGTATATTTAGAAGGCCACGTGTGTATAGTTGGTGGCAAAAACAATCAGGTTAAATGTTGCAGGATGACTGAAGATACAAGCAACTTATTATTGGTACTCAGTGCTCCAGTTGTCTTGGGGAAAATAAGCAGTTTGCTCTGACTATGGACAAAATGTGTTATTATTACTGCACATCGCTAGCTAAGCTGCAGACACTGAAGTATTGCATTAATATTTGCTGTGCTTGGATTAGCTGAATTGGCAGTGTATTGAAGTAGGGAGTTCGGCTTTCATATTATTTACTTAATTATATTTGTAATTTACTGGGGCTTGGTACTCAGCATGATTTTTAATTGTCTGAGGGAGACTGTTAATTTTACAAATGAGGTGGAGTAAGTGTGTGTAATATTGGCTTTATGGAAGAAGACTGAGTTCTTTGTTCATTGTTAAGCTTTATGATATTCCCATTACTATCTCACAAATATGGTTCTAATTAAAATTTTAGAAGTTCATTTGCCTGTAGCTGTTGTGCAGTCCCTGTTTCTTTATATTTTGCCATAGTTTGGGTAGCAAATATATGAGGTTCCTGACCAGCACTTAAAACATGAAAAATAATAATTGTTGGTGCTAGTGCCTTAAAATGCACTAAATTATGTTGTGAAAGAGGCCTCTACTGAACATCTGAAGTTATCTGACACTTGCTATTCTGGGTATTTTCACTGAAAGGATGCACGACATGTAAAACTTCTGTAAGTAGATGTTGGTAGTGGAACAGATTTAGGCTGTAACTGTTAGTTGGTGTCCTGATCTTTCTCATATAAAAATGATTATTCAAACATTGTCACTAGGAATTACTTAATAAAAATAACATAACTGGAAAAAAAAAATTAAAAATAAATACTGCAAGGGGAAAAAAAAATCAGGTAAAAATTTGATTCATTTCCTTTACAGTATATCCTTGTTAATTAAAAATGATGTTTAGCAGCAAGACCCTAGGAACATAAAAAGGTACAATGTGGGAAAGAAACCAAGTGGCTTTCTGTGTAATAAAAAGTTGAAGGCCTGCCCTTCATTTTCGCACTGAGTATTACTTTAGTGATAATGGTAGTACTGCAAACTAATATTCTTCACAGGAGTGGTACAGAAGTGATTAGATGCTATTTCTTAGAATTATGGAAACAGCATAATTTGTGTAAGAAGGGTTCACAGTGGGTCATTTAGTTGAATCCCTTGCTCAAGCAGGGCTAGTGTCAAAATCAGATCGAGCTGCAGAGTATCTTGTTCAACTGAGTGTTCAGTAGCACTGGGGATAGAGATACTCTAGCCTTCCTGACCACCTTCAATATGTTTGTCTTTATTCGTATTCTTTGTACTTTTTCCAGGTTCCTTTCTGGCCCAGCCTAGTTAGAGCCGTGTAGTGGAAGTTTAATTTGTCATCTAAAAACTGATTTTAGTCTTCTTTCTTTAAATGTTCTTGTGTGCTGTCATTAGGCCATTTGACTCATTATGTGCTGACATTGAACCAGAAACTCATGGGTTTAGAATACGTCTAATTCCTGCTATGGTGGTGACTGCATGCTTCGAAGCAGCTTCAGGTCAATCTCTTGAGTAAAAAGTCAGTTCGTAGTGTTCTCTTCGTTTAAAAAATCAGAAGTGATCAGGTAACCTACAGTTTGAACTCCTCTACTTCAGTTAAACATCAGAAGAAGCCAGCATGGTTTTATGAAAGGCAGATTCAGACTGACTAACCTGATCTTCTATGACAAGAAGACCCACTTAGTAGATGAGAGAAAGGCTGTATATGTTATCTACCTGGATTGTAGTAAAGATTTTGTCATTGTTTCCAGCAGTATTTTCCTGGAGAAACTGTCTGTTTGTGGCTTGAACAGATGTATGGTTTTCTGGTTGAAGAACTTAGCTGGATGTACAGGTTCAAAGGCACAGTGAATGGAGTTCAATACAATTGGTGGCCAGGGTCAAGTGGCATTCCCCAAAGCTCAACATTTAAGCCAGTTTTGGTTAACATTTTCATCACTGAGGGGATCCAGTGCAGCCTCAGCAATTTTGAGGATGATTCCAAGTTAGGCAGCACTATTAATCTGCATGGGGGTATGAAAGGCTCTGCGGAAGGATCTGGATAGTCTGGATCACTGAACTGAGTCCAATCACATGACATTCAATAAGGCTAAGCACTAGGTCTTGCACTTGGGTCATAATAACACTATGCAGTAGTATAGCCTAGGGCAAAAAAGAAGAGTGTAGCAGAAAAAGACCTGGGAATGCTGGTCAGCATCCGGATCAACATGAGCTGGCAGTGTATGTATGGCCAAAGAGGACAATGGCATCTTGTCCTGCAGGATGCATTGTGTGACCAGCAGGACTAGGAAAGTGTTTCCCTATAGGTGGCACCAGTGAGATCAAACCTTGAATATTGTGTTCCATTTCGGGCCCCTCGCTACGAGACAGATATTGAATTTCTTGAATATGTGCAGAGAAGAGCAACTAAACAGGTGAAGGGACTAGTAAACAAAATGTATAAAGAGCAACTGAGGGAATTTGGGCTGTTTAGTCTGGAGAAGAGGAAGATGAGTGGTGACCTCATTACTCTCTACAGCTATCTGAAAGGATGTTGAAGCAAGGAGGGTGTTGGTCTCTTTTTTCTGGTAACAAGTGATTGATAGGATACAAAGAAATGGTCTCAAGTTGTGCCAGGGTAGCTTTAGACTGAAAGATTTTTTTTCACAGAGAAGATGGTCTAGAGTTGGAACGGGATGCCGGGGAAGTGGTGGAGTCCCCATCCCTTGGAGATACTTGAAGTGTGAACACGGTAATAAGGGGTATTATTTAGTGATGCAACTCAGTAAGTCAGGTTGATGGGCTAGATGATCTTAGTGGTCTTTTCCAACCTAAGTGATTCTATGATTTTTTGATCATTCTATCTAAAAATCAATGTGTGAATACTTTCCACCTTCTATTTCAGTAGCTTTCTTTTTCCTGTATGCCAGATGGAGAAGCCAATGTGCACAACCTGTTTGTTGTACCATAAAAAGATCATGAAAATGACTGTAATATCAAGGTCAGAGGTTTATTTGTTCCATGTCCTATTTCTTGCAGAGTTTCAGAAACCAAATTAAGGAATATAAGAACATGGTAAATGTATGTTCTAAGCATTCATCCCTCTCAAACTACAGGTCTTTGTGAGCTGGATGTTGTTAACATTTACATTTAGATAAATTCCCACATCTGTCCAGTGAATTCATTATTTGATGTCCATGACATCCAGTTGTGGTATAAATACACATTGCAGGAAGAACCACCTCCCTTTGTTCATTTGTTTTGTTTTCTTCATTTTGCAAATATGATCTTGTCAGTTTCATCTGGTACACTGCACAGAACAAGGCAGTGAAAAACACAGCCCTCTCCATTATAGTTATGACTTTATAGTCTTCCACAATTCAGTTCTCTCTTTGATTAAACAAGTAATCTGAGACTTATTTGTCCCTTGTGCAGGGGTCATTCTGTGCATTGCATTATCATCTTATTCTCTGTGAGCCTTTTCTAGTTGTACCTCTCTGACTGAAATACAAATAAATGGGAAGGTGGGCAAGAAAGACTAACATGCATGGATATACACAAATAAGAACAATCAATAGCAAGTGGGATGATGAATTAAGCAAATTTTAAAACTATTAAGGCAGTATTGATTTAGCTTGGGCAGTGGACTTGGATAGTATTGCATTTAATACAGAAATATGCTACTCTGTGACCATCTCTGAAAACTGCATCATTTTTAGAATGCACCTGTATTTGCAGAAACTTCTTGCACTTTGCTTCTTTTGCAGTTTAGGCAATAAGTTATAGTGCTGCTAACACCTGTGTAATGCAGGTGATTCCATTTCCTGGCCTCATTCTCTATGTTAACACTAAACATACCTGACAAGTAAAAAATTCATTTACCCAGGAGAGTGTTTTCAGACATGAGAAATGCATCTGGGCGAGGTTCTCACACACACGTCTTCAAACATGGGAATTTCCATGTGTTCACTGTAGTGCTTACAACAGAAGGCTCCACATAAATACCTGCTTGATCTGATCCTCTAGAGATTTATCTTAGAAAGCTCCCCAAGGGGGCTTTTTTATGGAAAAATCAATCTGATTTACTTGTTACAATTAAATATACTCTGTCAATTTTATACTCTCAGGGAAAATCTAAAATTATCATGATGTAATCAATAGCATAGTTAAATTAAAGCCCTCTCTCGAAAGATATTCTGTTGGCTGGAAATCACTGCATTTCTGAAATGATTTAAAAGTAATTTCTGATTCTGCACCTCCCTTTGATCTGGTTGCCCTTCTAACTAGTTTTACCATCACATTTTCCTGTTTAAAACATATTCTTCTCCCCCTTCTGACATGCAAACCTTCACAGCCAAGAAAGAAAAATGCCTTTAAGACAAACTGTACACAGAGAGCTGGAAAGTTAGCTTTAGGCTTATAAAAATACACTGAAAATGGTTATATGCCTCAAGGGAGAGACCTTCCCTCAAAGCCAACTATACACAAAGTGCGGTCATTGGAGAATCAGCGGAAAGTGTTTCTATTCTGACGTAAATTATAGAGACTGAACCAGTGTCAGAAATTATTTTCT
Source organism: Pavo muticus (assembly GCA_016647715.1). Taxonomy (NCBI): domain Eukaryota; kingdom Metazoa; phylum Chordata; class Aves; order Galliformes; family Phasianidae; genus Pavo; species Pavo muticus. The sequence goes on along the minus strand of JACDJE010000023.1, from coordinate 2,881,208 downwards.
CTTGAAAGTGAGTCTTATGGTGAATAAAAAGGAAGAAGCAAAGTCCAGGCTTCAGGCCTCATCATCACTGACTGCTTTTGAGGTTAAGGCATTCCCAGAAATAAACTTATCTTTTGAGTATAGCATACATGTCCAACTCATGGTCCATGAGTCACATGCAGCCCTGGACAGCCAATAATGCAGAACCACATGATTGTAAACTTTTAAGATTATTTTGCATTTTTTAGAGATATTTTTCATGAGCTAATTACATGTAGCTGAAGCATGGACTGCATTGGCGAGAAGGGAACACTGTGGAGGGGAGGGTGCAGTGCAGCGCTAACTCTACCTCTAGCCACACAGTCAGTTGAATCAAAACCTGCATGTGTTGTACGTTACATGTGCTTGTACCACTGGGCAAGAAAAATGCAGTGATTAGCAATAATAATATTTTAACACACCTACACGTATGTGTCTGTGAAGAGATGCGTTTTTTGTTATTAAGCAGATGTGTAAGTTTTATTTAATTATTAAACCTGGGCTTGTGATATTTTTCTAAAATAAGTTAAGTAAATAAGTTAACGCATTCATTAATTTCACAAAAAACACGTTTTTTATGTTTTAATAAAAATATATTTTTTTAAGAAATAAATTTTCCTACTTATGTACTTTAATTATACTTTATATGCGGCCCAAAACAATTCCTCTTCACTCAGTGTTGCCCAGGCAAGTCAAAAGGTTGGACATCCGTGGTACAGAGGTTACTTATCTTGTTCTCTTAGTGATTTTTTGGAAGAACTTCAGTCCAAATTTTGTTGCTTTTCTAAGATGCTCATCTCATTTCCAAAGGAGAAAATTTTATGGACCGTGGGAAGTGAGTCATCACACTTTCTGATTGGGCTGATCTTTTCTGACTTTATAAATGTGAGTTTATAATACTCACAGGTTATTTTTACTTACTTGCTTTTCTGACAGCCATTCCCAGAGGCCAGGTCCAATCTGTGTAAAGGTGTTTCTTTGAATGAGCACCTAGAGTGTAAAATAGCATACGAGTTTTCAACATGTTGAATAAATTGTACTGATCAAACTTCAGCGTAGAAGTTTGTGTCAATTACGTGCTTAGCAATATGTTTATTCTCTCCTTAAATTTATTTTCCAGTAAAAGTTTCACTGGTGCTTTTCACTGCATTTATAATAAAAGGGATTTGTTCTTATTCTGACTTGTACTTCTGAGTTGCTCAAACTAAAGTAAATTGATGATAGGCTAGACCTTTAAATGATAAGAAAACATGAAATAGTGACATAACTCATAGAACTCAAACACAGAGCACATTTATTTCTGTTAGTTTCAATGAGTAGTACTTGAGAATTTAGAAGGGAAAAATATTTATATCACTTTCTTTACCAGAGAAAGAGAATGGCTCAGAAATAAATATTTTCTATGTATACCATTTTCAAAAATGAATATATTTAAATGTGCAGTAATTTGTTGTTGCAATTTTGTCAGCCACCCATAGGATGCTGGTGAAGCAGTGCCATGTATATAGCTGCAGCCTGCATCATGTTTGGTCAACATTCTCTTCCTGATAGAGGCAGTAGGACTCTGTTCTAGTGTTAGAAAGGCTGTGGTAGACTAGGGGAGAGGTGTTCTTACAGAGAGTCAGATTTTGGAGGGCAAACACATGTGTCTAGTCTTGTCTTTTTCTGTTAGAGTCAGCAAAGTATGTATATGTTGTGCAAGGAGAAAAAAGCATAAGATGGCACCACAAATGCAGCATTATGCATTATAAATACTCTTTTTTATTATTCTTTTTCTTGCAAGGAGGATTGGTGCCAACTAAAAATTTTGCCACAGTGCATTGATATAAAAGCCTCTCAACACTGCTGTGATTTTTACTGAATACAAAGCTTCTTGCAATGTTAATAATTTCATGTTGTCTCAGGCTAGTAGTTTTAACTGCAACACTTTGATTATGTTTCAGAACAGTCGAGCATCAAATATTGAAACTGACGCCTGAATTAAAGAGTGTGCAAAAATTTTCTTCCCTCTTTAACTATTGAAACAAACTAAAATGGAAATCTGACTAAAGGAGGTGAGTCCTTTCTTCTTACTCTCTGATCGTTCTCCTTGATCTGTCTGCATCATTTTATTTACTTTTCTCCAGATTTGCTTGTAAAAGACAAGAAGCCAAATGATTGCAAATTGTGAACTGCATTAATGGAGATGAAGGCAGCTTGATAACTTGATATTTTGGCTTGGAAAAACACATATATATGATAACGCACCTTTGTACACGTGGAGATTTGCAGGCTGCATAGAGTTAATATCAGGTGTATTGGAATGTTGCGGTGCCTTTGTAAACTGTAGTTTCATGTGTCTGACATTAACAGAAAAATGTAGCATACAAACTAAAAGGTTTAGTAGAGCCCTATATGGATAGATGTATGAGTTGTGGAACGAGTTTAAAGAGTATTAGAGAAGGGATTGATTTGATATGGGGGAATATAAAGAGAATCAGAGACAAAAAAAAATAGAGAAGGCATAATAGGGAATTATAGCAGCTTGGAAGCTACATAGAAATGGCATAGGGAAGCTCTAATAGAGACACACTTTTTTTCATGGCTTCAACAGCTTTTTATTTTATTTTATTTTATTTTGTAATACTACAACCTGCTGCAAGCTAGACATTACTGACCTGGTAGACATGCTGAAGCTATTTAACTATTTGCACTTTAGTAACTTTAGTAACTACCAATTGTGGTTTAACCCTAAAGGTGGCTGAGCACTACACAGTCATTTGCTCACTCCCTCCTCATCCCAGTGGGTTGGGGGAGAGAATAAATTAAAAAAGAAGTAGAACTTGTGGGTTGAGATAAAACTATTTACTAGGATAGAGACAAGAAAAAGTAAGTATGAAAAAAAAATATGTGTGTATATATATCATATGTATACAACAAGTGATGCACAAGCAGTTGGTCACCATCCCATTCCCAATGCTCAGATAGATAGCCCCTGAGCAGCAGAAGATGGAAAGATGAACTCCCACCCCCTTCAAAACTCCTTCTGCTTGATGTGATACGGTATGGAATATTTCTTTGGCCAGTTTAAGTCAGTGTCCTAACTCTGTTCCCTCTCAGTTCCTTGGGCTCTTCACTAAAAATGGCCTTGGCTCTGTACTACACTGCTTTGGAGCAGCTATAAACATCCATGTGTTATTAACAGTTTTTCTCCTAGAACCAAAACATAGCATCATACCAGACATTCTAAAGAAAATAAGTCCCAGTTGAAACTAAGACACCAATTTATTTTACTAATATTATTATGCATATTTAATTACGTAATTGATTATGAATATATCAGGATTAGTTATATTATGATATTATATTCCTATTTTTTTATTTCCCTGAGTGGACAGTAAATTTAAGTCATTAAATGCAGTGTTCTACATCTCTGGAATATCCCTTGCTTCACTCAAGTGTTATATTTACTCACTGTTTTCTATTCACTTAACAAATTTCAAAGGAAACTTCACTTAGAACTGAAAAATTCCAATTATTTTCTAATCTAATTATCCAGCAATAACAATTACATTTAACTTTAGTAAGCTTGCTGTAAGAGGAAAAACCACTGATGCTGCGGCAGCATTTCTAAAACCACAAAACTCTATCCATTATGATTTATTGTACATAATGAACATATATGTGTGCATATGATTCTGTGTTATATATGTACCATATATTCATGTACTTCTGTATTACAGGTATGTATTTATAAAATGTAAATATGCTAAAAAACATAGAGCATATTCTTTGGATAATAGGACTTGGAATTAGCATGCATTTTTCTGACTATCTAGACTAATTAGGTCAGTTAAGCTACATTTGTCTCATTTTGGCCTTCCCTAAAAATCTAGAACTTTGTTGAAATTATTTAATAACGTCTGCAATTATATGATTTTTCTTCAAGTGAAAGTTGGATTTTTAGCTTGGGAATTTCTTTTTCACAATAATCTGTTTACTTATTACTTATAAGTATTTATATCAATTGCTAGACATTACTGAACACACACATATTCAAAAAGTCTTTCCCCTTAGTTCCTTGTGGTTTTAACAAAATAAACTCCTGCATCCAGTTGAAGTTCTTCTAAGTACTGGAATCTAGTATGTGACAATGATGTGTTCCACATGTTGTCACGCACATAATGCAATGGGTTGGGCTCCAGTGGGTTCCATCAGGCTGGTGGGGGTCTCTTTGGGCCCCATTTTAAGGACAGGTGTTTTCATAAAAGACTTTGGTACAGAACTTGAGTGCTTACTACGTAAATTTGCAGATGCCAGTAAACTGCCAGTAAAGTGGGAGGAGTTCTTGAATCTCTCGAGGGTAGAGAGGCCTTGCAGAGAGATGCTGGCAAATCAAAGGACTGGGCAATCAGTGACTGTATGAAATTGAACAAAAACAAGTGCCGGATTCTGCACCTGGCAACCCTGACTCTGTGTACAGATTAGAAGATGAGAGGCTGGAGAGCAGCACGCAGAAAGGGGTCTGGGGGTTCTGGTCAACAGCAAGTTGAATCTGAGTCAGCAGCATGCCCTGGCAGCCAGAAGGGCTGATGACGCTCTGTTTTCATTGTTTTGTAGTACTGATTGAGTGAAAGAAGTATGGGCATGGCACAGGACAGCAGGCGCATCTCTTAGCTGCCAGAACTCAAGGAGCATTGGGACACTGCTCTCGGATGTAGGGTTTGATGTTAGAGTGGTCCTGTGTGGAGCCAGGAATTGGGCTTGATAATTTTTATGGGTCCCTTCCAGCTTTCGAAATTCTGTGGTTCACATTGTTCAGTGTTTCTTAGGATTATGCTTTGCACCTAGATTTGAGCATACATCTTTTCTAAAGGGTCTAAGTTTTAAATGATGCTGTAAAAACAGTATTAAAGCTGTATCGTTACCTCTGTGAAAATTAGAAAATTTTCCAGAAAAACCAGAATACAGGTTGGCAGTTCACACACACCATGACAGGTGCTTTCTAACAACTTCTTTTTTTCCACTGTTTTACTTGAAGTTCACCTTAGAACTGGTATGCTTCTTGGGAATGCATATCAGTTCACTGCACTTTGTGAATTGAACCTTTTTACTTGGGGCCGTAAGGGTGCATAACAAATTACTTAACAGAGGAATAGGCAATAAAACTGTAAGTCAGTGAAGAATGTATTTTGACTAATGACACATTAATTAGAAAGAACAGGGGGTGGTCCATTTATTTTCATAAGGAACATATCACTGATATATGTTACTCTACGTCTGTGAAATTTGTTTAAAAGAAATTAAATATGCCATAACCAAAAGAAGTTAAATATGCCATTAAATGGCAATGTGTTCATCAGCAGCAAGAAGATGGATAGGCTTTGAAAAAATTAGATGAAGAGAATCTATGTGAAATATGTTAAGAATACAGAAGAAACTCTAATGAGACAGAACAAAATGAATATAACTGATCCTCTACGGAGAGAATTCATGAAGGATGTGAATCTTAAGGTCTTCTTGTCTTACTGAAAGATAGTTATTTGTTATTAATTATGCAGTTGTCTTAGGCTCTTCAAAATACTGTCCCTTAGGAAAAAAAGAACATATAACATCAAGAACAAATTGCCAGTTAAAAGATATGATTTTCTTTGATGCAGTACAAGAGAAAGTATAAGGTATTTTACTAATAATGCCAGTGTAAATGTAACCGCAGTTATGAGGGAAAAAATTAGAAGTGCTGCTTCAAGTAAAGTACACTGAGAAGGTAGAAAAGCTTAGATTAGGCAAAGGTAATGAAATCAAGTACAAATAAAAATCAGCTTTCAGGGGCTAATTATGGTTGGTCTTGGTTCTTGGGCTTTTTGGGTTTTGTTGTGTTTTTGTTTTTTTTAAATATAGGCAACACTTTTCATTATAACTTGAAAGGCAGTTCCCTATGAATCAGAGAATATAAATTTAAACAATGATATAAACAGATAAATGGTATTGTCTATTAGATAAAATAAAAAATTTCAAATGAAGATGCATAAGATATAAGATATTCATTCCCTATTCTAATTATGGAAAATGTAACAGCAAAATAAAAAACAGAGATAACTCTTTCAAGCAAGAGTATGCAAGTAATGAGAGGTACGTGGTGAGATGCTGTAGATTCTGGGTTTTTTGCCTTATGAAACATATTAGTTGTGTAGTCAGCCTTCAGAAAAAAAGTACTCATTATTTTAGTTGTAAAGTACCAAATGCATGTTTGCATCCAGTGACAGTTAGAACTCCAGGGAATATCCATAACCATTTGGGGTGAGGTGGATACAGAAACAGCTCAAAAGTATCAAAAGTCTCATTTCTATTGAGAAGTAAGGAAATGAAACAACCATTAATGAATAACAACTATAGACATTCTGAATAATATAAACATTTATATACATAGAATATGTCAAGGTACAAAACCAGAATATTTCATTTCAAAAATGAGAAAATAACTAGGTTGGTAAATTCAGAGGAGGCCCAGAAATTAGGCTGAATGGTCTTTGTGGTCCCTTCCAACTCAGGGTATTTTATGATTCCATGAAAAAACAGAGAAAGTAACTTCAAGGCAGTGTTGCCTTCTACTCAACCTACCTCCATTTCCTTGGTGTGTATGAGCTTGTGGAAGAGGTTAAAAATACCTAGATAAGTAAGGAACCATCTAGTCTTTTTTTAACACATTTTCTTCTTATTTTATGTTAGTCCTATGGAATGCTAAACAGCCTTTCAATTTTTAAAAGCTTTTCCTTTTTTTTTCCTTGTCTTTTCTTAGAGTGAAAGGCACAGCCTAACAAGACTTGCTTGCCTGTGAATGCGTGACTGTTTTCAGGCAGTCCTAAGGCCAAGGGACATATTATTAGAGATATGTGACAATATTGTAAGGTCAGTAAGAGAACATCGCTCAGGAAATAAAAAATTCAACTTTTTAATATTCTTCTATATTCTTTCTTGGGCATCTACTTCCACCATGGTTTATGGCAATAGCTCAATAGGCATTTGGATTCACCCAGCATGGCTCTTCTCGTAAGTGCATACCACTGGAAGTAGATGATTGTAAGAAGCTCGTACAGTTGGTCAAATCTAATGCCACCATTAACTCTGAGAAAGGGAACATTTGTTGTATTCCCACCATTCTCTTCCAGTACAAATTTCAAATTGAGCACAGTGGGAAATCCTTCTTACTCCCATGGTGTAAAATCACATCTCTGAAATGATTCACCTGTCTTAGAAACAAGCTGATCTATACAACTAGTACTGCTTCTAGGCCGCTGATCCGGGGAGAGATGTCATTCTTAGGTTTCAATTCCATGTCATAAACGGGCATAGGCATGATGGTAGGTATCTCACGACCTCCTAATGGCTTGATGGAATCAGGGGCTTCACACGTATCCTCACAGTGGAAAGACCATAGCCAGCAAATCTGTCTAAATGTTGTTTGAATTTGTATTTTTATATGATTGTAACAGTGAAAGTGATAACATCAGCAAAAATCCAATTCAGATAATATTTTCTGTTCAGTGTTCAAGCAGGGAACTCGCACCATGAAAAAATGAAAAGAGATTTGTCTTTACTGAGTAGTGAGAGTCTGGAAAAAGGTACATTAGGAATCTTCCAACTCTTAGGGTAATACAAAATGATATTGTTCTGAAAGCGTTATTTTATGTGAAAGTCTCTCTGCCATGTAGTTATTATTTTAAACTGTTTCTGCATTCACTTTTCCTTCTATTGTATAGATTCTACTTATCTTTTGTTCCCTTTCCTGTCAGCTCCATTAGCTTCTTTTTATGTATAGCAGGCACCATTTTAAAAACTGGTTATTGATTTGAGGAAGTGGCAGGATAACAATGGGCCACAGTAAGAACACCAGAAAAAAACTGTTCTGTTCAAGAGCTGAATGGCCAAAAGAGACCACAATTTGGGTTGGCTGCAGTGACCACATTCTCAAGATCAAATGAAAAAACAAGGACAATTTCTTAACAAATTATCTTTCATAAAGAAAAAAAAATGTATCACCATGTGTTTCTGAATTGATTTTGCTCCTAACTCATGAATTTACATGACTGCTTTGCCACAAATATTCATTTTACTGTTTTATTTTAAAAGAGAGGGAAAAAAAATAGTTTTATAAAATCAGCACAATGAAATTTGTGCTTAGGGTTTTAAGAGCTGGCTAGGAAGTTCTTACAGCTAAAATTTGGGTCATTCTGATCCTGAAATAAAGGGACAATATCAAGGAACGGAAGAAAATAAGAAATCATAAGAAATCAACAAAAGTAAAGTCCAGAAGTTCAAATATTAGTGATGTGGTAATGGGAAGAGTAAGTTACTTAAAAAATTTGTGTGAATTTTTACAAGGGCTGCTTTGAAAGCAATGCCTCCTACTTTATGGTGTTGGGCCACAAAGTCAGAGGCAGATGTTGGTGGTGTGGCAGTAGAGGTTGAACCTTCCCACAAATATTCTGTTACATGTTGCCATGTGACAGATGGCAGCAGAGGGGCAGTCTGATAGAATGGCATCTGACATGAAAGTGCATTTAAAGCAAAGGTGTGTCACTGAATTCCTCCATGTGGAAAAGATTGCACCTGTTGACGTTCATTGATGCTTGCTGAATGTTTTTGAAGACCAAACAGTGGGTGTGAGTACAGTGAGGGTGGTGTGTTTCAGTAGCAGCGACAGTGGGTCATCTTTGTTGCAGATTTTTACAAGGGCAGCATGCAGGCTCCTATTCAGTGCTGGTGTAAATGTATAGCTAATGGTGGTGACTGTGTTGAAAATCTTTGTTTTGCAGGTGAGAATTTGTTCTGTCAGCTAGTGTTATTTTGTTCTTTGTATCTGTTGTAGTTTCCATGGAAATAAATGGGAGGCATTACTTATAGGAGCAACCTATGCATTTTAAACTGCTGTCTTATGTGTTCTGTATCAATACAGACAGATGCAGTGGATAAAAAAATAGTCAGTGTAAAAAGAAAAGAGTGCAAAATGGGGGTGAAGTACCATAAATAAAAATTCTGTAAAAGATTTTTGAGGGCATATGTTACTAGTTGTAATTCTGCAGCTGGCAGGTTAATACACTGCTTGGGCTTAGGAGTAAGAGAACATTGCCCTTTTCCCAAGTACAGCCACTTCAGGGTTCCCTTCTTATGTTACACACATTTGAAAAAGTTGTTGAATACTAGAGAGACTTTGGGAGTAGCCATAAGATTATTTTAGGCTTTGATTGCTGTGATGAGACAAAAGATACAGCCTGTTAGGTTCAGTGGAGGGGTAGATGGAAAACTTTTGTCTCTGTGGAAGACAGCAAACCAGTGAAGTTCTGGGACTCATATCCAATTACAAAAAGAGCTCCAGTACATGGAAGCTAAACCTAGAAATGGAAGAAAATGTATATTTTTAGACAGAAGTAGATAAACTTTGGAACAATCCACTAAGCAGTGCTGTACATTCTTGTAACTTAAAAGATTTCATTTGATATTTGTGCTATGATTGCTGAAACAGTTTGGGGAATTAGATGCTCAAGCATCCTTGAAACGTGTTCATTAAATTCTCCAAGATCTCATGGGTTCATAAGAAATTTTTTAGAAATGCAGCAAAGCTGATAGCAGTACTTTGTTTTTTTCAGTCACAGACTGTGGGACTTGATTGAAGGTGTTGTGTAGTAGTGTGAGGTATTCTGTGATATGTTACAAAGAGAGTTAGACTGCTTTGTGACAATGGCATCTCTTGCTCACAGAGTCAGCATATTTGTTTTGTACGTGAAAATAGCTACAAACTGTTTTGACCTAATAGGAAACTACTGAGATTGCTGCTAATGTACTTTCAGAGTGTTTTCTTGCACTGCATCTGTTTAATAAGGTTCTGATTCACTCATACTATAGTAACAGAATGCTAATTCATCTCCGTTCTTCTTTCACTAGTAGGGGGAAAAAAAATGAAAGACAAGATCTGTGTGCACTGGTAGCATCCAGCAGCTTAGCAACTGCTTTTTCTTTTTCTCTTGGACTTTCAAGCATCTGCTTTGATTGTCAAAGCATAAATGGTCTTTTGAAAATCTCCCTGGGATGTGAGCGCCTCCAGAGGAGGTGCCAAAAGATGACAAGATAGGCAAATTAACAATGCATTTCTTGTTTTTCTGTCATGTTGTCTATAGGAATAATTCACTTCAGACTATTGTCTACCACCAGGAAAACTTTGATCTTCAATAAATGAGTCTGGTTTTCTCAATTTTACCTTGGTGGGAGTTGCACTGAATTAGAGGCTACATAGATATAGTGAACATCCAGTCATGCACCAGTACAAGTAATAATTTCACTGTCACTGGACATGACAACTGTTACGGTAGAACTGATCTATTTTCTTCAGTATTTACGGTTCACTGACTAGGTTCTGCATGGCTAAGAGCCGCTGGTCCTTGAAACATTAGTGACAGATCTGCAAGCAGTACAGGTAATATTTGCAAGTCAATTTCCAACTACTTCACTATCAGATGCAGAGATGCATGTCTGAAATATTGTGCTCATTAGGAACCAAGTAAAGATCAGCTATGGATTAAAAATACTGCTATATCTATTGAATCAGAGTTAGATTCTGTCCTGAGCTTGATTTACTCACAAGGATGGCTTTTGTGAGGCCCTAGAAATCTGAATTCTGCCTGATAAACTTTAAGTGTGGATCAGTAGCCTAGAACATTGCAGTTTTAGTGTGTTTTTTTTTTTTCTTGACAATTTTTGCAAGAACGCAAAAATTAACAACATGGAAGCAATTAGAAAATTTAGTAGAAAATGGGTCATCTGCTTGTGGTTATTAACATTTAATGAAATTATGACTTTATTTCCTGCTATTACTAAACCACTTTAAAACTTGCTTTTTGTTGCATAAGTAAACACGCTTATATTAGCCCAATGTTAAAATCTCAGAGTATAAGTGGTTACATTTTTTTATATAAAAGTGAATTTAGTAGTGTAATAATACAGTAATAGTGTAACGTGTTAATAGTGTTGCTAGTGTAACATACAAAGATTGTAATGGTTGATATATCAAACATATTTTGGAAATCTGTTTATTCAAGACATCAGTGTGACAGCAAACATATATTAGGTTGCTGGGGCTGTATTGGTATACAAAACCTATATTTTATGAGCTATATATAATTATCACAATAAAAATTATGCTGATTATATTGCTGCAGTTCCTATTGTTATCCTGTAGAACTTCCACATGGAAGATCAAATCCAACAAGGGGATGCAGTGATATGTATTTTGGACAAGTTATTGACCAAAACTGCTGTGTGTTTTCTTTCCACAGCTTTTGTGGTATCTTAATGTTGGGGAAAAAAAAAAAAAAAAAAGAATAAAATGTAAGACAATTCTAGAATATATTATGTTTTCCATATAAAGACATTTGTGCTTGACATTTGAGTTGAAGGTGCCCAGTGTATAAGTAGTTCATTGTTTTACATTTGTGACTGAATGTAANAAAAAAAAAAAAAAAAAGAATAAAATGTAAGACAATTCTAGAATATATTATGTTTTCCATATAAAGACATTTGTGCTTGACATTTGAGTTGAAGGTGCCCAGTGTATAAGTAGTTCATTGTTTTACATTTGTGACTGAATGTAAGTACAAATGTTAGTATTTGTTATTTCTATAAGTGAGCAAGTCCAAAAGGTAATGTCCTTGCTTATTTCAATAGCCTTATAATGCAGCTATTCAAATTATATACTCTGCTTTCCTCCTGTGCCTCACAGAAGTGTCTTACTTTCCAGTAAGACTGCTGTGATTTTAGTTTCAGATTGCTATCTGAAGATACTCTCTGATCTGTAGCAAGTAAGGAGGGTGCACTGCTTCCATGTTGATAGACCCAGATAAAGTTTGGGAAGCAGATAAGCTAAGTAAGTTCAGTTCTTGGTTTGGCTAAATGATTCTGAGAAATATTTGCAATTAATTAGTAATCTAATTATTAAATGACATTATCTGCATTGCATTATATGTAAGCATGTTTATTTATGCACATACATATATAGTTTTCTAAAACATTTTGTAAAAATAACAAATAAAAATAATTTTATCTTTCTATCCAATTTGAAAATGTAATTCAAAAAGTATGCCAAAAAGATGAAGGAACCTAGCTGTCCCATGAGGTACAAATTGGACTGATTAGATCAAAACATATTTTCCTTTATATCTGACATGGAATCTGCCCATAAGGAAAATAATGCTAGGCAGGACTGAGGGCAAGTCAGTATGACATCAAGAAGAAAATTACACAATTGGGTTGAAATGTGATCTTAAGTAACAGTAGAGTTTCTCAGATTTAAGATCAGTAGCAACCTAATATAAGATCTAAGAAATTTTGTAGGGGATGCAGCAGTTTTAATTCACCAGGTAAAAGAGGGCTGTGTTACTAAAACCAGCACTTCCAACCAGATGCTAATGAACAGTTGTAGGATCATCTTTTTTGGGTGGAAGGTTGTAACAAGGATGAACTTTATCCTGAAGCAAGATTTCTGATCTAGCTTTGACTCTGTGATACTTGGTGACACCAGTCAGATTTCTTAAAGTATCATGAGAAGAGTTAGTGTCTTAGAGCAACAATAAACAAAGATGCACAGGCTGTAGGAAAAGCTGACAGAACCAGATATAGAACAGCATGATTTTAGAAATTACCAGCTGTGACAGAGCATCTGTTTTAAGGTTAGCAAAATTCATATATTGAATCTTTTTGGATAATGGATTGATCTCTTGAGATATCAGTAGCCTGAGTTTCTGAGAAAACAGAAAATTGTTGCATCCTGACATCCTTGTACTACAAGAATTTTTTTGTCCCGCACTTCCTGACTGCCTGACCCTTCAGTAAGGTGGGTTTTGTATTTTCAATTACTAAACTCTATTGCACGATATTATGGTAAGATTGAGTGCTTGTAGCATGTTCTCTCTGAGTTAGCTGTCAGGGAAAGAGGAAAAATCAATAATACCAATAATTTTTTAGCTCTTAACTTCTGAATCAATTGTTTCATACATTAACTAGCTCTCCTTGAGTGTACAACTCCGTATAGCTATTTTGTTTTGATTACATTTATTTTCCCAGTGCTTTCTTCATATTTAAAGAAATTAGTCATAATGAACTGAAGGAAAACCTTTTTCTTCCTCTTTCAAAAATGTGAAATCGATTACTTTCTGGACACATGTACCTGGCATGAATCAAGTTACCTGGTTTCAGCTTACATTAGATACTTGATTTATAATTAAAATCCAGATGGTAAAACAAATTAAGAATGATAAAAGTAGTTTACTGATTCAGTAGATGACTTCTTTCCTTTGTTACAGTTGTTCTGCCTCACATGCAGTTCCATTTGCTTTACTAATTGTATGTAAAATGTTATTATGTTGTGGTTCTTCGTAACAATTTTGATACATCATCAGAGATCCTTCTTGGTTAGAATGATTGAAAAGGATTGGTAGAAAACCGTGTATGATAGTTACTGATAGTTTCTGCAGCTATTCAAGAAGCTGCAAAGCAGTGTATGCTCTTCTGGTTGTCAATAATAATCTCTGTTTTAATTTTTAAAATGAAATAATCCATAATTTCATATTCATATCACTCATATATAATGTCAGATTGAAAAACTGTTATCCATGTTTTCATAACATTTATGTAATTAATTATAAGATTGCAAATCACATTAATTTCTAGCAGGAAATATTACTTTCAAGTTTATGATGTATGATTTGTTCTGAAAATTGTGCAACTTAACAGAATTCGTTATTCAAATAACAGCTGAGTGGAACTGAAGTTCTTCACTTCACGTCATTCTATGAAAGCTACAAATCATAGAGTCATAGCATCCTTAGAGTTGGAAGGGACCTTTAAAGGTCACCTAGTCCAACTCCCCTGCAATGAACAGGGATATGCACAGCTAAATCAGGTTGCCCAGAGACTAGTCCAGCCTAGCCTTGAAAGTCTCCATGGCCAGGGCATCTCTGAGCAACCAGAGATAGTAATTTAAAGTTTATTTATAGTAAGTATATTTTAATTGTAGGGAAATTTTTAATTGACTTTTTTGATACATATCACATTTCTGATAAAATGCTTCAATCAAAGTATCAGTTCTAATTCCTCCACTTCATTGACTTCATATTTTAAAAGTGTTTCCTTACCAAGGTTCTACCTAAAGCATCTGTTAAAATTTACAGCTGTTAAACATGCAGAGTGAGCACGTTTCATGAAAGTTAATAATCAAGAACATTTATGCAAGTAAAGAACGCCTTGCTTTATAAGAAAATAATTATCAGAGAGCTTTTCCAGAGCACAGCTACTTTGTTTTCACTTCATAGGTCTTATATTGTGATTAATCAATTAAGAAAGTATTAGATAATATTTTCTTACATGGGTTATTATTAATTAATGTTATTCTAACTACAAATTACAATACGTAGGGAAACATAATCTGGAACACACATGAAAATAGAGTAGGTTGAGTAACACATTACCATAGACAGAACTAGGAAAGCTCTGGATAAGTAGAGGAGTTGAAAAAATAAAAATACGTCTCACCTCACTAACAAGTTGGTTTTTAACCTTTAGTCCTCATTAGGCACTCAACTTCCATTTTAGTGAAAAGTGGCTCATTTAACATTAAAGTTTGTTAGTTGGGTCACACTAACATATTGAAAGAATTAATTTTTTTGAGTTTGTAAATGTTCATGTCAATAACATTTAGGTGGTAGTTATTCAAAAGAATGTATGCTTCCTGATAATTATCCTTGCAAACTGAAAACTGGCTAAGAGAGCCCATTTCCTAGAAAAGAAGGGGCTGTAGGATGCTAATATCTGGAATGATGATACAACAATCCTAGATTCTCACGTCAAAGAAGAGCATGATTATCTCAGTAAATGTCCATTGTATGGTCTGAACATTGATTGACACAAGCCTTTGTCAGGATCGCTTATTAAAATAGTCAGTCATCATGGTTTAGTACTTTCACTACCAAGGAATTAAATACATTTGGTTTTAAGTAGCAGTCTCTCTTGCTTGGGCATTATAAAAGCCATGTGCTGACATTCTTCTAAGGCATGAATGTCATTCCATGTCAGTACATTTTTTTTTCTATGCTTTCATTGCTTAAAATAAAAGAGTAAGTGAAGGCCATGATAAATTTAATGCATCTTTGATATTTCTCAAGAGGAAAATACAAGCACATCAGAAAGCAGTAACAGAGGCACAAAGTGTGTAAGAAATTCTGGGCACCTTAAAAATCTTACAATTTTTGCAATCCTTCTGATTGTAAAATACACAAAAATTCATTTCCTTCACCTTCCGTCCCTTTTGGTGTTATGTGGTATCAGTGTTTCATCAGTTTGAACTGTTAGTACTTTCAGGTGCTCTCTCATTCTAGTGTTTCTTTTACTATTCATCCGATGTAAGCCTCGGTAGTAGGGCTTAGGGCTTTGTTGAGGGATTTGAAATGATGTAGGCTCAGTGTAGTTGTTGAAAGGCCAGAGACAGGTGAGTTGGAGTCCCTTAGCATTTAATCAGCACCTGCTGCTGCCAATGTGGAGAAAGCCCTATATGCAAGCAGTCCACTCCACTCTTCTCAGGTATGAAGCTTTAGATGCGGAATTTCAGCAAAGTAGTGGAGGAAACACATTGAGAGGTCGTTCTCGCTTATATAAACTTTTGGAAACTCCTTTAATTGTTGTGTATCAAGACTGAAGGCCATGCATAATTTAGAAGAAACTTTCTGGCTGAAACTCTGAACCACAGTTTGTTTTTCATAAGGCTGGCTGGCCTGGGAAAAGCCTATGAAAGCTGTTCAGAACATATTCATGTGAGCCTGAGTGAGATGAATCCAGCAGTTCCTTGTGCTCTTATCATTTATGAATTAAGGCCATCTGGTCTTTGCACGTTTAAGATTGTCTCCCTTCATAGTGATTTATTCTTCAGTAAAACAGGATATAAATGTTGCATTATACTGGAAAAAAAAAAAATCACAAGAACTGAACAGTATGCTTAACATGCAGTTGTAATGTGGATTAAGCATTAATAACATAAATTTGACTTGTAAAGAGAAACACCAGTGAAAACCTTTTAAATATTGTGAATGGCTTTCCACTTGCTTATGAGATGCAGTACAGTTGTCAAAAGTAGTAGAGAAAAAGAGAGATTTCAAGGAGAAAACTACCTTGGTTAAAGTATTTTTGTTTCAAAACACAAAACTGAAAACCACTTTGAATTCATTTCATTTCTTTCAGAATGGAAGACAAGACACGTTGACAGAAATGACAAATTCTGTTTAAAAATATTCTGAATATTTTTCCACTTTTAGTGCTTGTGCTTTTACATATATATTCCCTTTCTGCCCTAAAATAATAAAAAATAGATGCTCCTGTGTGGTAAGAGGAATCATATAAACATAGAATGGCCTGGGTTGAGAAGGGCCTCAAAGATCATCCAGTTTCGACCCCACCGCTGTGAGCAGGGTCGCCAGCCACCAGACCAGGCTGCCCAGAGCCTCATCCAGCCTGGCCTTGAATGCCTCCAGGGATGGGGCATCCACAACCTCCTTGGGCAACCTGTTCCAGTGCGTCACCACCCTCTGTGTGAAAAACTTCCTCCTAATATCTAACCTAAACCTCCCCTGGCTTAGTTTAAAACCGTTCCCCCTTGTCCTATTGCTATCCACCTATGTAAACAGCTGTTCCCCCCTCCTGTTTATACACTCCCTTCATGTTCTGGAAGGCCACAGTGAGGTCTCCCCCAGAGCCTTCTCTTTAAGCTTAACAAGCCCAGTTCCCTCCATCCACTCCTGTAGGTATATCTTTTGTCCTGGTGTGTCCAACCCACAGAAAAAATGGTATTGTGGGAGGAGGAAGCTCGGCTCTTTTGGAAAGAGTACCTTAGGTTGGGGAGATGTCTGTCTTGATAGCTGCTTTGCTTTTGGTCTCCGTGATCTCTGGGCAAGGCAGCTTGCCTTCCTTTGCCCAGCTTTCCTTAACAGGTAACCTGAAAGTGAAACATTCAATAGCTGGCTGCAGGAAATTCCCCTAAGAGCTCTCATAACTGCCCTTGTAGAGCACTGACAGAGTTCTGTTGAAAATGAGGACTGTTCTCCTCACCTGCAATGCGTGAGTGGACAATACTGAGTGTGAAGAGGCTTTCTCTCTGCCACTTCTATTTTGGAAAGCACGCCTGTTGCCTTGGTACCAGAAGTAGCTAGCTGCGTCTATGACATGGCATCAGTAGCTGTCCTGAAAGCACCTGAAATATCACAAGAGAACATGTATTTTGATAATATCTTGCTGCTACTGCTTGTTAGGGTGTTTTGGTGGTGTTTTTGTATGTTTCTCACTCGTGCCAGCTCTTGCTGTTAAGTCTTTGATCCAGCCTATGCGGGGAGAAAAGTTGATTTTTCATAAATCACTAGCAGCACCTTTCTCTGGGGGACATTTGGCAAGATTGTTCTGTCACACACGGTGATGTAAATATTTCTTGAGGCATTTTTCTTTGGGCCACAGTACGTTTCTACTAATCTGCAGCGCAGGTGCTGTGCCAGAGGTCCTGTCTATAGCTGAAAGAACACATCTCTTTATTTCCCCTGATTCTCATTATGAAACTGAAACAGATTCCTTTCCATTGAGCTCTGTAAATGTGAAGCTGTAGATAAATTTCCTTCGGTTTCAAAAAAATATCAGTTCCATAAGTGTATCTTCTGATGATAGAATGCACTTCCCTTCTTCCTTACTCTTAAAAACTCCTACATCGTCTTTTCCCCTGCTGTAATATCTCAGTTAACAATTTTTGTGCAGTCAGTTCACTATATTCATTTTTCCTTGAACATACACTCCAAATAATTTCATCTGTTTAATATTGATGCTAGCTCTGTTTTCCCTGTTTATCTCTTTATGGTACCATATATAAGACATAATTTCGGTTGAAGTGTTTAAGGATCCTTTAGACAGTAGCTGGTTTTGAAAGCCACAGTAATATACAATCTCTTTACAATTCAGTAGAGATTACCTAGATTTCACAAGAGGAAAAAAACAAATATGCATAAAGTAAAAACTTTCTATTTATTTACGGTTAATTAGAATCAGAGTACTTTAATAGTCCCCGGAAACATCACTTCTGATATTAGAATTAAGCTTTTACTAAAAATTATAAAATTACATAAATTTACAAAAGATTACAAATGAATGCAGCCTTTTTGCATATTCTGACCTATGGGAACACCAGAGGAAAATGCTTTTGTTATTATTATTGAAATAAGGTTCTTAAAATGTCCGATTGATCTTGTGTTTCTGCTGAATTGTACCTCACTCCATAAGCTGGTGCTGTTGAGAATGGAAGAAGCTTCTGTGATAGGTCTATTAGTCATTTTCATGTTGAGCAGATATGTCTCTGCAGTTATGCATCTGTAGCAAGCTCAGAGAATAACATACTACAAAGACTGTCAAAGACAAACATTTGTTTTTCATTATATTTTATTTTTACAGTAACCAATATGTTGGTTTTGTTTTTTTTTTTCTGTTCAATTAATTCATCAAAATTCTCTCATAGTGTTTATCTGTTAGGATTTCTAGTGCCCCACTTAGGGTCTGGTGTTTGGAGTTGAGAAACATTCTTCCGTGTTGATCCATGTAATGGTTCTGAATCTTCAGCTGTCTTCCAGAAAGCTTGTGCAAATCTGAAGTCCAAACTAATAACCTTAGTTTATTATGCTTTCGTTAGCAGGTATAATAAGGAAGCTTTTGTGCATACTGTTTTAGCCGTGCCATCATTGCAAGAAGAAAAATATTGACAAATGAACGAGCAGAGATTTGATTAGTTAATTATGATGAGACAAGACTGCAATAATTCTGTCTGTTGTTTTGCTAGTGAGCTTTTCTATTAGCAGTTGAACGACAAATTTGAAGTGATAGAATCTTAGTAATTTAAATTCAGGTCTTTTCATGTAATATTAAGTCTTTCTCCCTGATAATTTACTGCCTGATGGAAGTCAACCAACCAGTCCTATGTTTTCCAGGAACAAGAATCAACAGACAACAAGGAATCTAGAAAGGGAGACAGATAAACAAGTTTCCTGTCAGTGGGCTTATATTTACTACAGGGAGGTTTGTACACAGAAAGCTGTGATGGATTAAAAAATATTTGAAACCATGGCTCAAAAAATGAGGAGGAAAAATAGTGGGGAAAAAAAGAAAAAGCTGATGATCTCTTTATGTTGTTTTTTTTTTTTTTTCACACCACTATATGATTATTAAAAATAATTAATGCCTTTCTTCTAATGGAAGAGCAAATCGAAATCACTGTTCATGTTCTGGAAAGTTCGGCTGCCTCTTGGCGAAATTACTCAGGCCCCATCTGGATTTTTGCCAAGCTGCTTCTGCTAAGAGGTGAAATGGATTATATGAGTCAACCATTGCTTTAATGATCTTCTGTTTATTAACAAAGATGATACAGAAAGCATATTTTTTTCTGAATGCAGGAAGTACAAACAGCAGGCAATTTCCTTGCCTCTAATGTCATCACTGCCTTTTTAGCCTGCCCTGTGTACCATGGATTTATTTTTTAACCTCTGTACAAGGACACACATTCACAACTTCTCCTCTCTTTCCCTGCTGCCTGACTCTTGGCATTTGGCAGGTAGTGAATTCTGAAGCTTCAGTTTCATAATACAAGGTCTTCAGTAATGGTGTAGTTAAAGGGATTTCTGCCTACTCCATCATGAAGCCACAGTTGTTTCATTGCAACTAAAAGTTTACCTCTTTGTGAACAGCACTGAGGTGAATGCCTGAGATGGACAGAGTGGGTAGGGTAGGGAACTCCTTCAGTTGGCTTTAACGCTGAAGAGTTCTATACTAAAGAGCTCTAAATGTGTCTTGATGTTGCTGTGAGTATGACAACCCTATCTTACAAGGTTAAAAGTCTGCTTAGCCTCATATGCTGTATCCTATCGTCAGCCATAAGGAATGGCAACTGCCATGGGAAAACAGAAAGCTACACAGTGAGAGACTTCTCCAAAATTTTCTCTGTCTCTTTATTGAGATGAAAGTTTCAATTTTATGTTGAATAGCCTATGATGGATTTTCCTTTTATGGATGTGCTCAGTTATCTATTGAAGGTTTAGAGAAGGAAAAAATATTACATAATTGAATCTGAGTAACAGATTTTGTAAACCATCCCTTGTGAAATGTTAAAATTGCTCAAAGGAGGCTCTTTAGTTCAGTGATGAGGTTGAATCTCTACTCTATGCTATTGCTAGTAAATATTAGGTAGGTACTTGACCACAATAAATACCTGCATTAGTATTGAACCATTGTAATTTTTTTCCTTAGTTCCTACAGAAATCATAAATTGGTAAGAAGATGCCAAAAAAATTAACCAAAATTTTACTCTTGTTTCATTGTGCTTTAAAAAGCATCCCTTAAGATATGTGGTGAAAGGTCTAAATATGTATCAGAAGTTTAGTTTCTGGAGGTGAAGCACAATTAGTGATTTGAACTCTAATGCAATAGGAAGAAAAAAAACATTTTGATGTATCAGCTGGTGATACAGCTGGTCTTCCCTTAAGCAAGAGATTTATGTACCTGTTTAACATCAGGTGTTTAAGAAGGCGGTCATAGCTGTGGGTAAACTAATCAAGTTGCACACCCCACTTATTTCCCTCATACTTCCTACTATTTTGAGACTCAGATTGGTTAATTAAATAATTAAACTCTCTATTTGAAGAAAAAAGAAAAAAAATGACACATGAAAAGGCTTTGAAAGTATGTAAGTAACTTATTTTTTTCCACTTGGAGAAAGCTCCAAGTCTTCTATTTACTCATTTAATCTGTCATCCCATTGCACCAAGGGCAAAGTGTCATTTCTGTGTGCTTCAGTAATTTTGTACAGCACACAGAGACCAAACAAATATCAAGTGACTGAAGTCAAAGTGGATTTCAGGCAGGAAGCTATTTCCTCTTCTCCCCATACATTTTTAATAGAGATTTTCTTGATTGCAAGGTACTAAGTAGATTTCTGCCTTGGATTTTATAAATGTGTTTATAACAGCAGTGGATGCAAAACACTGGTCAAAAGGCTTCTCAGAATATACTCTCTTTCCACCAGCTTATGGGTAGCGGCTTGAAAAATATCTGGATTGCAGAGTGAACTAGGTAGCAAATCACAAGTATCTGTCCATTTCTGTTTTTACAGAATACTGTGTTAGATAATAATATCTGTAGGCTTTTCTTAGTATTGTTTAAGGCCTTGTACTGCCCAACACAATGACGAGGGATAGCAAAAAGGTCTTAGAATTCGCTTTTATGAACAATTGTTTTTAAGTAGATCCAAATTACATATCACTGTAGTTTGGATGCTTTGGAGGCTTTCAATATTTAGATAGGGTGTAATGGTATCAAAAATAAGTCTTCAGAGTTTTATGACACTAAAATTAAAGAGTTGGTTTATTGAACAGAAATTTCCTGATTGCTTGTGCTATTAAAATGAGAATTAAACAAAAAAGTTCATTTAAGAAAAGGAAATTGCAATAATTAAAAAGTACAAGTAATATATAGCTTACTACACAGAAAATATAAACCAGTTTTATGAGAAAGTCTACTGTCATTTAGAAAAAGTAGTCCCTATTGAGTAGACCTAGATTGGCTTTTTCTGACATAAACAACTGACAATTCTTTATTGATCCTGTGTGATATTCTGATGAACAAAATAGTTCTCCAGCATGCTCTGTGCATTTAAATGTCAAATCAGGAGATAAATTGTACATTAATTGTATAATTCTTAATATATGTAACTGAACTTTAGAAGAATTAATGTATTTAGGTAGAGTTAGCATCTGTGAGCAAAACAAATTCTAAAACTGCATTTCTAGCAACTGTTAACATTTAGGGCAAGTTCATTCAAGGCTAATTTTGGCTTACTGTGAAGAACTAGAGCGGTATTACAATGTAGGAGAGAGCTTAGTTTTGGTGGTTTGAAGTCTTATGTTTAAAAAAAATTGCATGGTTGCGATCAAATTCCTTTATAATATTAGCTGATTATTAATCCAAAAGTATATGTAAAATTTAAGAGTAAACACAGTTCAAGCAAACTGAACCACTAGTAACTAATATATTTCTGGGCACCGAGATATTAGTATCTCGGTGCCCAGAAACTTCCCTCTAATTATTTTGCTGGGGGAGACACACCATGGACAGCAGATCTCAGCACTGTTATACTACTGTAGGTTTCTTTGTAACTGGTGTAGTACCTTGCTCTGGAATACGCCATGGTGCTTCTGTAGAAAGGTTTCCCCATCTTTTTTCCTATCTATAGACGTTTTATACTCTTGTGAGCTAGCAGATTATTTTTCATCTGCAATCTATATTTGTATTCTCAAATAAGCTTTTCTACTCTCATGATAGGATTTTTATTCTGTTCCACCGTATTTTTAAAAGTCCTCATTGGAGATGACAGCCTAGAAGCAGCTTTTGCTTTACCTTGCATTTGGAATTATATTACTTGCCATTTTAACTTTTAACTCTTCTTAATCAAAAGGCATTAAATTGGGGTTTATAAACACTACAATGGCCTGTGTTGGCCTTTTCATGGTAGAAAATTTTGCCAGTAAGGCAACAATTCTGATGTGTATCAAATATGAATTTTTGAGAGATTACTGTTCATTTATTACAACGAGCAAGAAAAAAATCATGATGTTCTCAAGTTATTTTTTGAGGTAGAGGATCCAGAAGGCATAGACATTCCAATTGGTTGTACTGAAACAAAAGCCCTTGTGAAATGTGGTGGCATTGTGTGACGGAACGGAGAACAGAATAAAAAGTCTTATAAAAAGGAATAAAAAAATCCTGTGTATTTATTTACCTAATCTTGTTGGGGAACAGTACCATGCATCTGGTTTGGTACAAAGGATTACACCTAGCTTGGAGATGACCAACCTCTTATACTGTTGTAAGAAAAGAAAAACTGTAGCTGAGCTTTGCTTGTGAAATGTATTCTTCAGCACTGCATCCTTTGGGGGAAGTAAGGGACTAACTAGATCCTAGTTTATTTCAGTGGATTCAGTATACAGCTTACAGATCTTCTAGCAGGTAGTAGCTCAGTTTTTTCTTGTGACCATATTTTTTATAAGAATTTCAGAATATTTTTGAAGTCTTTATTCCATACTTTTATGTTATACAAGTCAACAAATAAGAAAAAATAAATCAAGGAACTAGGTTTTCACAGAGTTTATACTGACATCATTTCACATCTTCTAATTTTATGACATGATACTAACATACTTCAGAAATGTTACCTGATTTCTTACAGAAATTTTAAGATAAAAACAAAAGGATACCCTAGTGCTTATCAGAAATAAAACTGAAGCATAAAACAAGCATAATTAGGACATTTACAGAATTTCTATTGCTTGGTTTTGAAACTCATAACACTAAAAATGATTTTTATGTTTTAAAGATTTGCACTCATGGCATATATCTGCAAAACCAGCTTTTAATGTCAGACTTTACTTCCAATACAACAGAAAATATTGAAATTCTATTACTTGAGCAACAAGCAGTGATAAATAGAGCACCAATAACGTAATTTAGCCCTGTTGCAATCAACATAAATGACTAAATATATGAAAAGATGTTCCTGGATAATCCATTTTGGGGTTGGCAGTGCCTAGCCAAAGAAGAAGAAAGAGGAGACATTTTCACAGTCTAAGCAAATGAATGTTGATTCAAGAAGAAGATGTAATAGCTCATCTTGAAATATGGTTGATTGGCTAGAAATAGTAATTGTAAGATAGCAAAGGATGAGAAGCAATATAGCTGCAGAATGTGATTTTGCAGAGATTAAGCACAACTGTCAATGTCAAAAGGTACACCCACACATCAAACGTCTGCAGTTTCTTCCCTTAAAAATGTATGAACCACAAATTTATAGAAAAACATTCATTTAGATTAAGTAAAACTGCTATAGTAACAGTTTGCTGGGTTGCTAACACAGTGAGTTAACATAGTTGGCTGTTGCCGTATTGTTAAAAAAGCATTTTGTATCAGTTAGTACATGGATCTCTTGGGCTTGGACTTCCCTGTGAAGCATTGTAGCTTTGCATATTCCCTGCTTTTCAGTCAGAGTTTGACGTGTGAATGCACAGCAGATTTAGTGGGAAAGGGGAAACATATCCAATTGATAAGCTTGGCACTCTCTGTTAGCTCCTTGCAGCACCCTGGGCAGGCTTAGTAGCCTATCACACAGCTTAGGAATGCTTTCACCTCCCAAGGGAAAATCAGCATTGGTTTAAAGGCTTGTGACAGTGAGGAGTGAGCAGGTAGACCTGAGAGCAGGCTCTTCTTCCCGTACCAGCATGGAGGTTTAACAGAACCATTTCATGACTAGTAGAGAAAAGCTGATGACGTACTTGATCCTCAGTGACAGAGCAGCTTGGGCAGGATACGTGGAGGAATTTATTTTAAGTAACTAAAAAAAAAGCTTCAGAGAAATTACAAACATTAACCAACAGTTTAGCCAACTGCCTCGTTCTCAAGACGTCTTTCATTTATTTCCAGTGGAAACAGCCTGTCTGTACAAAGTGAAACTATATAGTAAGCTTTGGATATGCAGCGTTGTTAATATTGTCACCTACTTTGGCTGGGCCAGTGAGAGGTTTTCTTCTCCTACCTGTTTGTGCAAGTGTGGGATGGACATGGAGGTGAGGCTGAGTCCTGACCTCAGCCTATTGTCATAAATTTGTTCCCTTGCGCATTAATCTCCTGATGAGAAATAGTCATCCTTGCTGCTGGGGGCTGTCCTTCTCATACAGATGGCCTGTTTGCTGGAAAGGTGCTTAGTGGTCTGCAGGGGACTTACTGAAGTGGCCTTCCTCTCCATATGAGATTAACAAGATGGTCAGTGAGCTTTTGTGTCCACTTACTTCAGTGACAGGATCTGTTTTGGATAAAGGTAAATGTATGCCTCCTTCAAAGTTGTAAAAATGCCAAATATTATGCTTTTCAACAAGCATCTTGTGTAAGTGGATTTTGTGTCCATCTCCTGCATGGGACAGAAGAAACTAATTGGAATTTCAAGATAGGCCAAACCAGACTTCAGTTCTTGCAATATAAGCCAGTCTTTTTACTTTTTAGTTGCATAATGAAAAATCATCTGATAGTTTGCCTGGTGGTTTTAAGTGAAAAACTTTGTCATCTTCCTCCTCTTCATTATTATTTGGATGAAATCATGTGCACTGCCTTCAGTACAAATATTTATAAGAGTTTGTAGTTAATGGAGTTAAAGGAGACATTTCCAGATGAGTATAAGAAATTTCAGAAACTTTAAGTCATATTGCATTCATGCTCTAGTGCCTTTAGCCTGATCTTGAAATTCATGCTCTTTCATGAGCTGTTAGGCAGTGAATTGTCTTCTTAATGTGAAAATGAGAATACACTGAAAATCTTAACAGAATTGAAGGGGTGGAACGTTTACTGTAGTACTGCCATTATTTCCAACATTGCAAAAATTCCCGTTAAGAATTAGTAAATGCCTTTTGAAGTTTAATTATGGAATATGGATACCACTGTGGAACATACTGCACTGATCAGCTATGATCAAATTTGAAAATCTTAATGTAATTAGGCCAATTCGCTGTTCCAAATAACTTCCAGTCAATATTAGATCTTTTTAATTTGGGAATACCACAGGGATTCATCCCACTCTTGTATTATTTCTGACCTATTGCAGTGTTTGCTGGTGGGTGGCTGCCATTTGTTGACATAACACATTTGTTTTTTATGGATCTGCTGATGTTATGCAACTGCTTCTCAGCTACACTGTCAAAGGAGAAGTGATAAAAGACTTGTGAAAAATATTTATTATGACACTTTCTTTAACGTAAAAACATTTACGTTGCTTTTCTTCCTCATTCTCTAATGATTTTCTGGAATCAAATCACATTTTGTGTCCTTCAGTGCAGGTGCATTTTTGCCTACACCACTTTGTTCAAATGCTAGAGTAACTGAGATTTGAAGTTAACATTTATCGTTACCCTATTTTCACAGGTAGTGCAGTATCTACTTATATTTATTATGTGAGTGGGTGTAAAATCTGTAGTGTTACAAATATAGGATCACAGAATGTCCTGAGTTGGAAGGGACCCATACGGATCAAGTACAGCTCCTGGCTCGACACAGGACCACTCAAAATCCAGCCCCTATGTCTGAGAGAGCTCTACAGATGCTCCTTGGACTCCAGCACTTGGGGCCGTGCCCACTGCCCTGGGCAGGCCGTTCCACACCCACCAACCTCTGGTGCAGTACCTTTTCCTAACCCCCAGCTGCTCCTCCCCTGACACAGCTCCATGCCGTTCCCTCTGGCCCTGTTACTGTCACAGAGAGCAGAGCTCAGCGCTGCCCCTCTGCTCCCTTCATCAGTGTGCCTTCAACTCCTGTGTCCAGATGATTTATAAAAACTTAGAAGAGAACTGGCCCTAAGATACAGCCCTGGGATACCTGACAGTAAGAAACAGTAAGAAAAGGTTAGATCTAATGTTGACCTTTTATATACAATATCAAAAATTTTAGTTAGAAATCTCATTGGTGATAATCACTTGATTTGGCTGTGGGAGGTTAAAGCAAGAGCAACTTGTTATAGTCCAATAGACAGCTGTGGTAAAAATACCTGGTCAGTGAGATACTTTCTGTTCCTGGAGTGATACAGTGAATGTGTAGGACAATGAATAAAGCTCAGATGGGGTTTTCTTACACTGCTGAATCTGGAACTCTAAAAAAAGAGATAACTTAGATTTCTGTGCTTCTTCATAAACCCTACACATATCAGAAACTTGGCATGCAAATTAAGTAGAGCTGCAGTCAATACTTGAAACAGCTCAATCACAGATGTTTCTGTTCAGGCTGAATATATATGTCATCAGTTGTTGGGTGTTTGCCTGTTTGCACATGGACCAGTTGTTTGAACTTGCATAGCAAATGATGCATTTATTCTCTAGATGTGTAATTGCAGTTTGTATTCAGTATGGGTGTCTTTCCAAAGACATTGACATTTGACAGCATCTAGTTTGTTGTCGTTTGGTAATGACTTCATATCTCTACCTCAGAATCATCAATATACTGTCTTCATTTTTTGTGCTTCAGCAGTTTCAGGTGCATTATGATGTTTGTTCAACTGTGCTTGCCATCTCTAAAGTACATTAATGTACACTGAGAGAAGGCAAAGTGACTGGCAGAGGAATGAATAATTACAGTAATGACTGGTTGTTATACTCGCTTATTCTGAGGAGTATTCTAATTAGCTATTTGGGAAATGGCTGCTTCCTACATAGGTGTCATCTGTATTGATTCCTGAGATGGAAGGCAGTTAATTTAATACTGAATGCTTCACTTCACCTAGAAATAATATTGACTCCTATACTTACTTCTTATGAAATCATATGCTGATATACTACTATTTCCACTGCTGCTAGGCTGTGACAGGTCCTAGGAAAGCCTTTAAAAAGCTGTGGAAGAATGGCTGGTTGGACTTCACCCTTGCTGTGAAGTAGGAACATTTTTATCTACTCCTTCTCTCGTTTCTTATAGGCCTTGCCCTAAACTTTAGTTCACAGACCAATGCCAAGGACCTGTAAAATTTATTGCAAAATAAGTCCTTTTTGAATAAGAGAGAATAATTTTGTTGACTTTCTTGTGTAAAATAATAAAGTGGATCAGAAGAGAACTGCAGGAGCACATACAGGTAGAAGTCTTACTCTGAAAAGTAGAGCGCTACATTAAAATGGCACATTAGAAGGAGAAGCTGGCCACTGAGCTAGGACTGTACTGAAATCAGAGGTACTGAGCAAGTACGCTCTTGTCAAATAAAACAACCATGGATGAGTGTCTTCACACTTAAAAGCTAAAAGATACTATAGTGCAGTTGCATCAACTATGCTTATCTGCGACTGCTGAGTTGATATTGGAAGATGTAGTAATAAAATCAAGAACGTGATAAAATGTTACATCTTATTTTCTTGCAGGTCTTTGCTGGTTTTAATTGCCCTCCAGTGGGCCATTCCATTTTTCTATGGATTTGATAGCATGACTTCCCAAAATGTTGTTCTTTCTTCCTGTTCATTTTGGGGTCTGTGGAGAATATGGTTTCCCATTTGCATAAAGGAAGAGTTTTTCATCTCTGCTTTCATCTGACATGAAACATTAATTTCACAGGCCTTCCAAGTTTCTCAGATCTTTTTTAGTCCATGTGAACTAGAAACCTCCTTTTTGGTGATCTGAAAACAAAGCAAAGTTTGGTGAATAAAGACAGGATTCACCACATCTTTCTTCTACTTGCATTATTTGTTTTTATAACAATTACTTTGAAAGCTTGAAAAAGAAAGTTTAAAAGAACTTTTTTGTGGGACTTTTAGCAAGAGAGAAAGAGGTGTCATTGTAGGCTTATAGATGTGGTACTGTTTCTGGTTTTACATACTGTACTTGAAGAAAGATGAAGACCTGTAGGATAAACTTCAGGAGAAAGGAATTGAAATGTCACAAATCTAGCAAACTGATTACTAAGAGGAAGGACTTCATTAAAAACAGCTGTTTAGGAATAGAAAAAGTAAGTAAATGAAGAAGAGATACTATAATGTTTATATAATGTTTACTTAACCCAAAGGCCACTGTAAAGAGGAAGGGAATTTATTTTTCCATTCTATGAAAGGTATGAAAAAAACTAACAGGTTTGCTTTTCAGAGGGAATATTCAAAAGTATGCAGGTATATTCAATCTCTGATTTGCTAGGAGGATTGATAAAATGATCATCTTCAGTTCAACCCAGCTGTCTTTCTATAACTTCCCAATGATTATGAGGAAGGAAGGTATAAAGGAGCACCCAAATGACCATTACTACGAACCGGGTGTTCTTAGTTGGTAGTCCTCTAGGAAGAAGTTAGTTTGAAAGCCATAACTTTGCTAAGCAAGAAAGCTTTCCTTCAAAATTAGGAAATAAATGCAGCTAATATTAGAAATCTCTGTAATAATTATAGAAGCTGCTATACTAGATATGGCATTCTCCCGCCAGTGCTTTCTCCTGAGGGAAAAAGAGGCAAGACCTGCTGTGTGCTAACAATAAAGAAACTGCTTACAGTAAGAGTAAGAGTAATCATGCTAATTTGGGCAAAATTTCTGTGCGCACTCAGATATATAATATTTGAATGTTATTGTCTGTGTTTATTTTTATCAGTAGAGCTACGTGTTATAAACATCTCTGAAAAACACAGCTCAAGAAATGATAACATTTAGTGTAAGTTGCTTTTAGTGTCCATACAATTTTGATAGAAACTTTTATATGAACTTGTTATACGTATTTAAAAAATCTTTAACAACATGGAAGTATGCCACTCCTATCAGCAACACTGAACAGCAGTCTTAAGTCTTAAGTCATCTAGATCTTTCAATGTTTCGTTTGTTCTACAAAAATAAAGAGCAAACTTTTATGTTTTGGCCATCCTTTTGGGTGATGAAAGGTCATGATTTGAGATCCTCCGTGTTTTCCTCCAGTGAATGTGAATGGCATACTGCTGTTTCACAGCAGTGGATAGTCGGGATCTCTTGTAAGAAAGCAAAGGACTGGACACGTTTCTGCATAATTTTGTACCTCTTCAGAAGATTGTTATGGGCGCGGCATGCACGCTCTTGCACATCACTGGTGAAAATGCACAGCTAATGGAGGTGCCTATGTTGAAAAATAATATTTTGTAGCTGAGAATTTGCTCTATCAAATAGCGTCATTTAGCTTGTAGTTTCCATGGAAAAAAAGAGGAGGCATTTCTTTCCGAGAGACCGACGTATATCTTCCAACTTAATTTGCCCAATCAGAGTTTAAATATGTGTTGTCACTGATAACTCTGAAGCATAACATACAGTTTTTCCAGGCAGCTAAGTAAGCTTTATGTACAACACAAGATAGTCACAGTGGACCTATCATATTTTGTATGTGTAATAAAGTCAGCAATGTCAGCTCCAGATGTTCAAAAACATCCATCAAGCTCCAGAAATTGTTGATTTATGTTTCCTTTTATTCATCTCCTGGTTCCTGAGATTTTAGCACTCCCTTGAATCTTGTTTTCACACATCTGAGGATTACAAACTTACTTTATTTTTAATGCAACGAGTGAGTTTCTCACATTCTTTGTCACATAACAAAATATAACTGTACTGCTAACACAAACTGGAGCTTTCCTGTGTACAGCCTGAAGAAGCTAAATATGTCTAGTGAATGAAATGTGGTATTGTAGTACAGTAAATGTAAAGTTCATTCGAAGATGTCTCGGAGCTAATGGCCTGATTCATGAAAGGGAATGGCAAATGCAATATTGATATATGTAAGGTGATGTTGCTCTTAAAAAAACCTAAATTAACTACTTCACTGAGCCTTTATTGAGTGTTTCTGTCAAGTTCTTCAATAAAAATATCCTTCATAAAATTGATAGGCATGATAGTTCTAAGCTAGAAAAAAACAATTTCCTTTAATATTTTTTTCAACTCCATCCTCTGTAATTAAAAAACAAGTCACGTTAGAACTCTAGACAAACCAATATATGTGCCATTTGTCCAGCAGGAAACATTGAAACATAAAATTGGTATGTAAGGAGGAGAGGGTTAATCCACAACAAGAGAAGAAAGACTTAAAAAATTAGAAATTACACAGGGAGAAGTTTCTTCACTCCAGCATACTTCCATGTAGACAGTAGGTACAATATTTTACAGATACAGGAATGTAGATATAGTACTTTTCTGCAGGCAGAAATGGGGTATTTGATATGTCTTCAAACAGTGACCTGAACCTGTCATATCACAGGAAGAAAATAGTTATTGATGAAAGGGAAAATTGAAAAAATTAGACTCATGCCTTAAAATCAGGATAAGGGTTTGAAAAAGAACTGCCGTCTCTCATGATTATATGGAGTAGTAATTTTCTTGCTGTTTCTCCAGTGTCTTTGAAGATGTTAGCCCAGTGCTATGATACCTGTACTTCGGCACCATGAGCAAATAATAATTATACTGTTGGGGGATTTTACAAACATTAGATACAATTTTCTTCTTCTGTTTGCTTTATGTCAAAGTAGTTCCTGTCAGTCCTGCAAGCTGCTGATGACTTAAGTGCCTTCAAGTGAGAGGATCAGGCATCATTTCTGATGATGCTCTAAAGGCACATACAGTTGACAGAAGGTTGCCTGGAGAATTCCACTTGAGAGCTGATAGGATTGATCACTTTGATATGTGCTAACTTTCTTTAACCTACCTTCAGAAATTGACAATTCAGAGTTTGATTTAATTCTCACTGCTTTCAGTTCCTTTTAACTAAATAACCCTATTGAGTCTCATAAGACATGCTCTTAAACACATTTATTGCTGATAATAGATTCAGCATAATTCTGACATAAAATTCACTATTAATAAATTTAGTTCCATATAAAAATTTAAAACCATTTCAGTATTATGAAACTTGAAGTCAAACCATATAATGAAATATTATGCTGATATAAATTTTAGATGTCTGAGGAAATTGCAGATGTCCTGACAATTGTCATGTTTCCATACTCTAGTTGAAGGAAAATTTCTATACTTTTATCATTATTCTAATACTATGAAAAGTCTAAACCATTATTTTTAGGCCTAGTTTACACTCAGAAGATGCAGTGAAATTAGCTTTGTTGTGCTCGGTGTTTATTGTGTCTCAAGTCTTCAATTTCCTATTACACATTGAATGCCACATCTTGTCTTTATTTCCAGAGAGTCGAGTTGGGTATCCAAAGAAGTACTATGTGCCGATGACTGTAGTTTGAATCTTCAGATTTCCACAAGTGAATATTTTCAGTTGTTCACATTTATGTCACATACAGCCTAAAGATAAACACCACTCCAGATTGTGTGATTTTATCTGAACCAGAACAACTGTGGAAGAGACACAGACAGTCCCTGTTGTTGTCATGCCACGTTAAGAGATACATTTGATAGGAAGCCCAGAAACCATAATTTTCTGTTCCAATTCTTCTGCTAATTGCTGTTAATATTTCTATTGCCTTTGCATTACACATCGTTCATATTTCTACCTTTCATAGTATCTTTCATTGGTTCATTTTCACAAATAAAATATTGGAGAGCTTCTTCAAGGTCGCTTTAAGTAAAACTGGGAACAGACTTCAGATTTCCATTACACTGGCGCTGACTCTCATCTGCTTTGCCAGTCTTTCATTAGGATTATGGAAAATAATTTTTGTATTGCAAAACATTTGCACTTAGAAGTGAATTTGGATGTGTGATAATGTTCATTTTTATGTTTTCGGCTGAGAAAAACTATTCGGCTGAAAACAGTTTTGTATTCATCCTAATGTGTACACTCAGAGACTGTTATAGTATATTTTGCCTGTGTCTTATAAGCAGGACATCTGCTGATGTCAGCTACAAAAATGTCAGAGTCTGAATTAATAAAGTTGTATTTCAGACAATGGATTTCACTCTTAAAGCTGTAACCTATGTACTTTAGTGATATGGGGTGTTCCAAGGTACTTACAGCCATCCTTACAGCCATTCCATTACAGGTTCAGTTTGAATCCTGCACAGTTCAGCAGGTTTTAATTACCATTTTCATCTGAGACAGATTTGACATTTCTTTGTAATGAGCTTTTGGTGAATTTGGGTTTCAGTTCACTGTCCAAGCAGCTTTCTTAGCTCTTCAGTGCTGCAGAATCCTCTGGCATTTGCTGGGTGCACAGTCCCTCACAGTGGGATCCTGTCTTTGTAGTAAGAGCTCATGGAGTGAGAAACATATTATGCTGACTGCACATATAAGGAGGGCAGTTATTACACTTGCATCTGAAATGAGGTGAAGAATTAGAAAAAATCTGGCTCGCCCTTCTTTAAAGTCTTTGTGATTCTTTTCCCCCAAGATTTTTGGGTTTAATTACACTTTTAATAATTCTGTCTTGGCTACTCTTTTTTGGGAAAAAAATATATACATTCACACAGAGTTTTTGATGCCATTGATACCATAGGCATTTGTTACACCATTGTTTCCCAGATTTAGCTCAATCTGGTATTTGCTATTGCTTTACATTAAGCACCAATCTGTCTTTCAGTATACCTTTGGTAATTAACTTAAGTGGCTAGTTCAGGAGCCCACGTGCCTTCTCTTTTGCGTGCAGTCTCTATAGACAAGCGTTGCTTTTGCAATGCAGTTGGATTTGTTTTGACCAAAGGGTTGGACCAGATGACTTTCAGAGGTCCCTGCCAGCCATGGTTGTTTGGTGCCTCTGTCCCCTGAGCCTGCCTGACTTGGCACAGCATGGCTGCAGAGCAGCCAAAGAGGAGCTGCTGCCATACCATACAGACCTACTTTTGCACACCCTGGGCTACTGGCTTATGTTAGGCTCTCAGGATATTTTAATAAGTGTGGATGAGAAGAGCACATGCCACTTGAACTGCAGCACCCTTCTGCTGTTCCTGTGCTACTGTCAGTGCTGTGGCACAGCCACTTTTATTTGTCTCCTTATGCCTTTAAATTCATCAAAGGAACTTTGATCTTTTTGCTTGAAAGTACATTGACAATTTATTTTAAAACACGTGACAAAAATGGCTCAGTCTAGAAGCCAGAAGGTGCTTAGGCACTTTTTAAATGCACGTATTAATAAAAGCATGTAAATCCATACTGTCTCTGTGTTAATCTCTGTGAGACTATTACAAAGCTGTAATGTACGGTATTAAGTAGATCTTAACCAGAGATATTCAGAATGTTTGTGAGGAATGCTTCACTCTATTCAAATGCGACATGGCAATTTTCTTACAGGAGTATAAATAAAGGCTTAAAACCTGGGGGAAAGTACAGATGCTTCCAGTATTCCGCTGTTCATCTGTGTCAAGCAATTAATTGCAGTGAGAAGCAGGATTCTGCATTCTGGGCTGCTGAGGACTGATTAGGAACAGCTGCAGAACTTGGCAAAATGCAAACTTTAAAATGCAAGGGTAGAAAAGAAAAATTCTGGTTTATTTTTCTATTGCGTCATCAAATTTTACAAAAGATGTGTAGTTCTCCATGGTATACTATTGTCCACGTGCTAGTCCAACTTGTTTGCTTTGTGTTTGCTGGAGAGAATAGAGATAAGGATGGTAGAGCTAACATGAAAGCCTCAATTTTTCCTCATTTTACTATTTAGAATAGAGAATAAAAAGGTTGGACTTCAAAGGCTACATGATTTTTGTTTAATGTTTTTCAGCCACAGCAAAGAATTACGTCAGTAGCATGTTTTCCAAGATGCTTGGTTGCATTTAGTGTGAATAGGCTGCAGAAAATAGAGAAAGACATTAAGACAAACAACCCTTCTTTCTCCCTAAGCACACCTGTCAGCAGAATGATTTAAGGCTTCTACCCAGAAATGCAAGGTCTGTGTGCTTGACACATCACAGGGTACCTCTGCTTTATAAAGCAGCACAGCCTTTGATTTCCGCTCCAAACATGCTGCAGTGTCAAGCTGGTAGATTTGGATTTGAGCACCGTTGCAAATATTTAATTTGATCCAAACAAACAGGGTGCTGAAGCTGACAGGGACAGATATGCATACATGTATATGTATATATATATAGACATACAGAAGTGCACAACTGCACTTCTGCCTTGCCGCTATGGCAAAGTGGAATGTTTTTCTTTCTAGTCCTATACTTGTAATCAATGGTATTTTCAATGTTGTAAAGTCATTGTGTGGGTTCCTCATGAGCAGAGAATAAAGCAATAGAGAATGGCAGATTGAAACTCGCTGAAGAAGGGGTGAGAATTAGTTTAATAACTGTGTCCCACATGATGTACAGCACAATATGTTTAAGATTTAGAAGTGCACATGCAGAAGTAGTCATATCTAGGGATATTATTAGTTTATGCCTCATTTACTTTATGTTTTTATTTCATGTATTTATTTGATTGGTTTCATAGACAAGATCAACCTGAAAAGTATAATGTAAAGTACAGCATGTCATCCTTTCTATGAAGGCTTATAATTATAAAGAGAAGTCTTCCTTTTTGCATTCATTTCCAACAGGCTTCCTTTTCCAGATTTTGCTAAATATTAATTACAATTTGCTTGTGAAAATAATGAGTTGAGGTGACTGTAGTGGTCACCAGTCTACAAAGGAAAATCAAGAAAGTTGAAATTGAATAATTAACGTTACATTATGTTTGCAGCTCTGTATAAAAGGATAATTTTCTAATGGTGATCTGATTCTGGCAGCATACCAGCTTTACGTTGCTTTTTACAGCTGAAAATCAAACAAAATTAAAACTAGAAGATATGGATCCTTTAGCAATTCCCTATTTCTGCTTTGTCTCATGCATGAGTCATCAAAGGTTGGATTCAGTTACCTGAAATTGGGTATCTATTGCCATTTTAGATACTTGAAGCCATTGCTCCCATAGGGCCCAGCTCAGCTGCCACTCCTAATTTGTATCTTCCAGCCCCATGCAAATGTCTGAGAAATTGCAGGTGTTTGGGGCCTCCAAAGCAGACAAGCTGCCTGCATGCTATTCCTGCCTGTTGTGGTCCCACTTCAAGGGCCTTGTTTCTAATGCACTAAAGTATGTTTTAACTGCAGGTTTCTGTTTGATTGCAGGCGAAGTCCTTCCATTCCTTCCATCTTTGTAGTCTCACTCCATTTCCTTAACAGGACATCATACTTTTTTTTGTTCCTCGTGTTCATCTCTCTGGGATAAATCAACTCAAAGATTCCCTTGGCAAGATCTCAGGCCACCACTTACCTCAACTAAGCCATGATTTCAAGCAGGAGTCTCTTCTGCCGAAGTCTCATGCCAACTTTTTCACAAATAGTGAAAGGCTGCTAAACAATTTGGGAAGGGAGCTCTTTGCTCCACTATTTGTAGATGAACATCTTGGGATTTAAACTACCCAAAACTATAAATGACAATACACCATATGTAGGAGTTCTATGTGATAACTAATATTAATAGTGCTAGAAATAGTGTATCAGTTGCTTTTGTAGGAAAAGTGGTTCAGTATCGCCAAATACAAAACAAGTAGTTTTGTACTAAATACAGCATGAATTTCTATTAAAGGCAAGTTTAGAGGGAATTTTCAGTGGTCATATTGGTCCTGGACATTTAGACCATATTACCTGTGCTGAAAGCTCTTTTATGTATTTATATGACACTTTGTGTCAGCTCAACGGTAATACTTTCATTTCGGAAGAGGATAAAAGAGGACATATGTTTGTATCAGCCTT
Organism: Pavo muticus; assembly: GCA_016647715.1. Lineage (NCBI taxonomy): Eukaryota > Metazoa > Chordata > Aves > Galliformes > Phasianidae > Pavo > Pavo muticus. The sequence goes on along the minus strand of JACDJE010000023.1, from coordinate 2,844,923 downwards.
GCAAAGTTGTTGAGACAGTTTACCAGTCTATGTGCAAAATCTTTTTGCCTGTGTTCTACTATGATAATTGAAGAAAATGCATTTTTTTTTCTGTCAGTGCCTCAGCACACTTCTTTGTAACCTAAGCCTTAACAGTTGTCACTTTTCTTTTAGGTGTTTTGAGGAAATACAGACAGACCTAAAGCATGCTAAGATCCTTGGATGAAAATGTTATGTTTATTCTTTTAATTAATGTCAGTGTTCTAACTGGGAAGATCTTGGATCTGAGCTGTGACCTTGAGGTTAAAAAAAAATACTAATTATCTGTCTTTGAAAAATGCTAATTAACCCAGCCAACCATTAAATTGTTTAGATTACACTTGACAGTATTTAATTAATATAAAATACAAACTCACACTTTGTTAATGTATAAAATGCCATTCAAATTGAGAAGTCCCTCTTAAGTACCAGCTCAGATTTTTAAAGTCTTTCCTTACTAGTGTATATATTCTCATATCCTTTGAAAAATATTAACATAGTTTAATATCTGCATGAGACAAATCCAGCTGCTGTTTTTTTAATGGTCACTTGTGGTCCTTTCATTAGAAATCAGAGAAGACGGGACTTGGGGACTTGAGCTTCGTGGTTCTCAGCTGAGCACCAGGCTTCTTATCATAGAATCACTGACTGGAAGGGACCTCAAAGCACATCTAGTTCCAACCCCGTGCTGTGGGCAGGGCTGCCATCCAGCAGCTCAGCTGCCCAGGGCCCCATCCAACCTGGCCTTGTGCGCCTCCAGGGATGGGGCACCACGGCTTCTCTGGGCAGCTGTGCCAGCACCTCTCAACCTCTTGAATAAATAATTTCCTCCCAACATCTAACCTAAAACTTCCATCTGTTAGTTTAAAACCATTGCACTTTGTCCTATCACTATCAGACCGCATAAAAGTTGGTCTGCATCTTTTTTTAAAGCCCTGACTGAAATACTGGAAGTCACAATGAAGTCTCCCCAGAGCCTTTTCCAGCTTTTCTTCATAGGAGAAGTGCTCCAGCCCTCTGGTCATCTTCCACGTGTGAAACTCCACACAGGTGGAAACAAGAGAAGGAAGGTGTGGGTGAAGACACTTCAGCTGAGCAGGATCTGCAGTAGCAGCTCTCAGGCAAGCATGCAGTGTCCACAGTCAGAACATTGTAATTGGAGCTACCATTCAGTGACCAAGAGAAAAGCAAGCATCTGCCTCCCTGGGCTTTCCACAGAGCTGATAGACAAACTTATCGAGGCTTTCAGTAATTAAGGGTTGAAAACATCAAATCTTTCTACATAGCCATTAGCAGCTTTTATAGTGTCAAGTAAGTCAGTGGTGTGATAGCAATGTGACAAGCTGTGAAAATACTTTTAGCCCACAGCGCAGTAGAATGGTATATGGAAGCTCTGGATTGCAAGTTAATGCATGAATGGTGAAACCCACTGTTAGACAGAATATTTAATCCTAGGTGGTATAGTAAAAGTACCCTTGGACAATAACAGTTTCCTGAGCTGTCCAGGTTACTGTAATCTATCAATGTGCCAATAATGCACTGCCCAGAGATGGAGTTTTCATCTTTCTGGGACAGAGTTATTTACAATTTTAATTCAGAGGAATCTCATTAGTCTTATTCTGAAGATGTTAAAATGCTAAAACAAGGTAAACAAGGAAGACCATTTGCAGTAAATGTTATTTTTACATTTCAAAATGGAATTTATTTGAGTGGATGAAAGTCTGTTCCAGAAGCCCAGCTACGCAGCTGAAGGAAAGTGGAGAGCTCCTGCACTTGAACTTTTTTTTCAGCTAATACTTGCCAGAAGAGTAATTTTGGTATGAACTTAGCTTTTTCAAATCAAATCTGCATCCTTCTCTATCTATCTAGGCAAGAACAACATACTAGGAAGTTGCAAGTGACATGAGATCAGACATCATTTAACAGCAGGCAGTAACATATGAACAGGGTACTGATAGTGTGTTTGGCATTGTGAGTGGAAGCAGGAAAATTGGGATCTCTGGGAGGCCACTAAATCCTGCTATAAGGAAAGCATCTCTTTGAAGTGCAAAGATGTTGCAGGCCCGCTGATTAGTAGAAGCATGCACTCTTCAGATGTCATTGCCTATGCTGTTACAAATGGTGAATGGAATAGTCTGGGCCTTTGCACCAGCCAGGGCTTTTCCCATGCTCCCAAATAAATGTTTGGCTTTGCAGGGACACTTCTTCAATTTTTAAGGCTGTGAAATGACTGCCTTAAAGACAGCAGCATGAAACTTCTTAAGAAGCTGATGAAGTGATTTGAGGTCCCTTCCAACCCAAACCATTCTACAATTCTATGATAAGGAGCCAGGCACTCAGCTTACCATGAAGCTCCAGCTATGACTTCTACTCTTTCAGAGCAGAAATACACTGCCTGTTTTTTTCTAGTTGCTATTGTTTTTGCCTTTTTTAGTTTTCTTCTGCTGAGATACACAGTGGGATTCCACATTCTTACTACATGTAACAAAACATTAAATAGAATTGAAGACATAGCAGTGCTTACAGCTGTACAGTAGCTTATAAATTAGAGAATGTCATTCTTTCTTTTCAAACTTCATTCCATCTTCAAAAAGTTAAATTTGGAAATGGCTTGTTGGCTTTTTCAAAGATAATATCTTGGAAATGTAAAATAGTGCATGACATCATTGGTGTTTGAAGAAAATAATCGCCTAAAGAATCCAATATAAGGGTTTCACCATTCATATTCCTTGACATCCTTCATCTTTTTCATGACATTATGAATTTCAGATTCCAGATTTTTCATCTCTCTTTGGTATCTAAAATTTATGTTGGACTATTTCTTTCTTACTTTTCAGTACTTTCTTTGAATGTGCATGCTCAGTGTTATCTTCAAGCCAATTTGATTAGATCTTCCATTTATTTTCTTCTGAATTATATTTAGACCAAGAAACACAGAAATACCTTTAAATGAGTTTTCTTTTAAACCTCTGTAGTGCCTGACCGAGGTCAAAGTGCTGCTATATTTTACTTTCAGTGGTTGCATTACTGCAAAGAATCACTGGAGGAGAGCAACCTCCTTCACCTGGCTCACCCAGTTTTTGCAGGGTGCAGAGTTGCACCCATTTGGGTACAAGTATGCTGAACATTCAGCATGGACGCTGCTTGTTCCTTTACAGTTGTGAGGCAGTTATATTTACATAAATTGGTCTTCACAAAGGTTATTGGAAACTGCACAGCTGGAAATCTCAGCTGACTCAGCTTCACATTGATAGACCTTTTAATCTCTCTTATTGTCCACATCCGCTTCTGTAGTGTCACTAATAAAAAGCTATGCACAAAAGCGTTTAGCTGAAAAAAAGCTTGTATGAGAACTTCTCTGACCTCCTTCCATTCGGTTCTCATTTGGCTTGTCTAATAAAAGATATAATCTCTGTCTACAGAAACGTACTTCTAAAATTCTACTGTAATCCTTTAAAGTTACTTTTTTGATTCCGGTTGCTGGGGGATGGTGTGAGATTTTTTTCAAAATTAGATCCAAGATATACTGAAGGCAGTTCTCAGCATACAGAGAAAGTAGAGTTACTGTAAATTTTATACATTATAACCTGGGGTTTCAGTTAAGATCTGAGCTACAGGAGGCTGAGAAGGAAATCGGGTTATTGCCTGAGAGCTATTATTGGCCTCTGTATTTATTTTTCTTCCAACAGTAACACAATATATGTCAAGCTAGGATGATCATAGGTACAGAAGCATTTGATGTGGAAGTGCAACAGATACCATGCATTTTGGAATAAGATTTCCTTCAATGCTTGCACCATATAATCACGTATTGGTTCATCAGCTGAGGGTCAGGGTTCACAGTACATTTTCATTAAACGTTTTGCTCTTTTACAGCTCAGAATAGGCCTGATCATGAAAAGAAAAACGTATTTAATAAATGATTTTTTACTTGACAGATCTACATTATCACTGCAGCTTCCAAACATAATTAAGATGTTAGTGTTGCCTAGACTTCTGGAAGATTCCTCGTTGAAAGATATATTGTAAATAATGTATTACATATTTCCTAAATAACTTCTATATATGTCTAACAAGAGTACCAATATCTTTAAATAGCAATAAGTATTTAACATTGCTATCTTTTTGCCCCAGGTGAGGCATGTAACATATTTGAGTTACACATCACTATATACAGAACACTGGAACAGGCTGTCCAGAGAGGTTGTGCAGTCTTCTTCTCTGGAGCTATTCAAGACCTGCCAAGATGCTTTCCTATGCAACCTGCAGTTGGGAACCTGCTTTAGCAGGTGGGCAGAACTAGATGATCTCTAGAGGTCCCTTCCAACAGTTATGATTCTTCTCTAGAACATAAATAAACAAATATAAGCTTGTTCTGCTGAGCGTGACAACCAGTTATTACTTTGACTTTCATTCTACTTTAATCAAGAACCAAAAAACAAGGCCGGGTCCAATTAGTGCCAAATCAATTGACAGTGTGAAAATAATACTCAAGAGAGATGTCTAACATCTTGCCTTAGACACATCAGTCTTTCCCTATATCATTGAAATCCTACTAGAAATTAAATTTTACCTTTTGGGATTATGTTCCAGTTACACTATGTATAGCTTCCACCAGCACCTAGCTAACAGTTTTTATATTCTGTTCTGTGCAGAATTGTTCAGTCTTTGTTGATTCTAATTGTTCAGCACACACCCCAGTAGAAAAAAAATAAAATCACCCTTTGATGGATAGGACTAAATTAATTCTTGCTTTCAAGTTACTCTGGAAGACAAGCTGTAAGGAAGTTAATTTTGTGGTCTAGAGTATGCTTAAGAGCCTTTTTGAATACTTTTTAGTGTTGTCTATCTACATGCCCCACTTCTTGATCGGTTTCTGTTTCTCTGCCATTCAAATGAAATTCTGAGATTATGATACCATCTAATAAAATGGTATTGTAGAGTGGTAGATATTGTGAATTGTGCACATTATTTCTGTCTGCTTTTTCCTCAAAACTTGTTTGGTTTTTTTTCTTTTTTCCTTTTCCTTTTTTTTTTTTTTTAATTACTTGTCAAGTATCTCAACTTATTTCTGTCCAAGTGAATTGACTTTCTAATGAGATAAGTAAAGCTAGCAAGAAGCTGTGAGAAGAGCCCAGAATCTACCCTGTGCAGACACAGCTGGTTCCAGACAGCTCCAAAATTAGACAAATACAGGATGGTACTGAGCCCATTGTACAAGGGAAACAACATTGAGAAATTTATGTGAGAATTCTACCCGTAAAAATTACATGTGCATTATTCTATTCTCATGATACAAAGAAGAAGATGCATTTTGGAAAGATTCGTAATATGGTTGCACTGGGATGTGGAACACCATTAACCATCCAAAAGTAGTCCAGTGTTGCCATTTCTGACTTTTTCAAAATATCACTGAATCTACATATTCCCTGGCTGGGGAACATTGAAAAGACAGTTCTAAATATACTGTCATTTCTAATTAAAGCCTCAACAAGTACAAGTTATTATGATATTGTCTGAACATAATACCCTTTCAAAGCTCAGATTGTAATTTCTTCAGGACTGAAAGAGACAAATTGCACATCTGAATGCAAACCACAAAACTTTTCTCTTTGGGGATTCATTTTGTTTTTGCTTTGCTTACCCAAAGCTTCTCAGTTTCTCTGCGTGGAATTTTTTTCCATTCTATATTGTGCCTTCAGTGAGTTGGACAAAATGTTTTCTCTTGGCACAAAGTGTAACACTGACAAAACTATGACATATATTTGTCTCAAAACGAACTGCTGTAATTGCTTCCTCACACTCACTCTGTGGCTAGTAACTTCTGCATGGTCTTACTGCAACAGGTATAATAATATAGGGCAAGTGGATGTCTGCAGCGCAGAAAGGGTAAGTTGTAAAAGTGGAATAAAGCCCCCTATGTTTCACCTCGCTTCAGCTGTACCAATGATTTTGTCTGCTGAAATGCACCAAAATGTTCAATGGTAACTTGTATTACAACATTGTGTTTACACGCTCTTGCTTGGAAAGTATAAATGCAGTGATACTAGCAGGACATAATTACATCTCCAATGTATGAAACAGTGGAAATGAATCCCTAAGAGTATTTTATACCAGGAGAAAGGTATGCCAAATTAGGCTTAGAGCTGCTAATATTCCCACATTTGGGATCGGTTTTCAGCAATGTTAAATGCTTTGGTTTATCTACAAATAGTCAGTACACGTTCTCCGCTGAGTGACTTGAGTGTGATATGCAGATCCAATAATTCATAGAAATGTGTAGGGAAGGGAATTTAAAATGACAGTCTTCAGTCCAATATTCCTGTTTTAGAAAATGACCTATCTACTGTAATATTTCTAATGTATATTCTTGTATTGAATTAGAATCCTACTCTGTCCTGAGACTGAAACCTTGTTTCAGTCAATTGACCATTTCAAATTGCAACAACCGATGTAGAGGAGGTATTTTAAATAGAAAACATAGAAGTAGGGTTTGATCCAATGTCATTAAGATTTAATTTAGTCTTGAGGACAGAAATTCAAATGTATGCTGACAAAGTGTGTAGATTTTATTAATTGGAAAGATGCTGTAGCATCTCTAGGAGGAACAAACAGAGACACGCGTTTCTCAGTCTAGATAAAATATCAGAAGATGTTCAGCTTAAATAAGAAAATCAAAACTAATCAATTTGATGAAAACAGTCAAAAATGTGCACCCGTAGGGAGATTAGAATACTTGGAAGTCAATTTTGTGCTACAAGAGTTCCGTTAGAGTGCACAAGATTCATTCTAAAGCTGCTGCTCAGTTTGTCATGAAAAAGTTCAGTGCAATTGGTCTTACATGTCAAATGCAAGTAGAGTGTTAACACTACCTTTTTTAAATGCCTCCAGTGACAGAAAGTTTTGAGTTTTGTATGTGATCCTCAGCAACTTCAGACTAGACAGCTGCTGATAAATTCAATGCTGAAAACCACCATTAAAGCAGTTTATGCAAAAACAATTGGAGATACTGCATTTGTATTTGGTTTAAGTTACAAGAAGAAATAATAAGTCATTGAGCTTTTTCAGGCTCCCAAATTAATGGGAGTTATTGGAAAGACACTATTTCATTTCAACAGAATTTAAATAACGACCAGGGATTGAAATACTTATTGGTAAATTCAATCACTAAATCATCAAATCTGCTTGTTACCCAATATTATTCATAAACAAAACTTTCAAAAAAAGCAAGGAAAATTTGAAAATATTGCTGTTTTGTACTCATTAAGAATAATAGTATTGCTAACATGCAGTTCATACTTGAAAAATGTGCCATTCAATCTGTAAAGGTTGACTACTGTGATAAATTTCTAAACTACCTTTATGTTGTTTCTTTCAACTTCTGGTTAGAAATCACATCACTTTATCTTTTTGTCAGTAAAAGGAAATGAAATTCTAGTAAAAGCATGGAAATGCTTTTAGTGTATTATTAGCAATGCTTGTCACCAGTGTGTGGTTATACACATACATGCGCATCTTTTTCTCAAAATCTTTTGTAATTTTATCTTATCTTTTCAGTGGTAATTAAACTGGCTTTCAGTTTTATTAGGCTTTTGACATCTGATTTTATTAAATTCATTTATCTCTTGAAATATTAATACTTGTTAATGCACCTATAAGTATTTGCTATATACTGTAGCCAAAATAATGAGTAATTCTTACCAGGCTCCTACAACAGTGAAACTATGAATTAAATGTGATGTGAATCTCAGGATCATTGTACAGTCTATAAGGTACACAAACAACTGCCCCCAAATCACCACCAAGTATCCCTTACTTATTATCATATAAAAAAATAAGCCATGTCAGTGTGAACTTATAAACAGCGTCAGGGGATTGTAACATCACCATGTGAAGGAAATTTGAATCATTAACTATCTCACTGAAGTCACAGCTCAAATACACACATATATGCATGTCACAGTAGAGTCAACATACAGAATGTAATATTTTCCTTTCACGAATATTTACCTCGTTGTATACCCCTTGCACTTATTTTCCTAACTTCTCATTCAGTTGTCCTCTCTTTACCTGCCACTCCTTTTCTGAATATTATTTTTCTTCTCCGATCTTTGTATTTCTTTTGTTGCTGTATTTAATCCATTTTCCTGCATGCTGGGAAATGCGATATAGAGAACCAGAGGTTATGACACTTCACTTCTTAACATAAGTCACTGAGAGATGTTTAATGAGAAGAACAATAAGTCTTTCTCCCCAAAATGGAAAAAAATAGTCTTTAGAGTTTACAACTTTTAATGTTCCTAGGTTGTAGCATTATGAGAGATTTCCACTGAAACACTTGCCACCTTTAGTGGGTGAAAACAGTTCAGGAAGTATGTTCTATTACTTTCTACTGACAGGAAAAAACAATAATTTAGTTTCAAGGCTTTTCACACTGAAGCTTATGAATACCTTCCATTGCTATCTGAATGTTTTCTGGAAAAGCTTTTACAGTATTTACTGGACATAGATCAAGAACATTTTTTAGAGTCAAACTATGAGTAGCATTGTATCACTTCAAAGGTCTCTCACATTTGACAGAACTCCAGGTATTATGAGTTTTTAAAGCTAATTTTGATTTGTGTGCAAAGAGATTTCACTCTGAACATGTCCCAAATCACATTCAGCCTCTGAAGCAAGAAAAGGGTGTTTTAAGATAGAATATAGTGTCATTTTCAGGTGAGATGCCATCAGCAACTTAGGCCTGCATAGCCTTTCCAATTGTAAAGTACATAGCATAAATTATTTTTGCCCATTAATGTAGTTTAAATTATACTTTTAAAGGGATTTTAAAAGGTTCTCCAGCCCAGCACATCTGATGGGCCCACTGGTCTAATTTCCCTAAGGCTTCCTTTCAGCTGTGCAGCTTGAGATACGGTTACTGTTTACTGTGATTAAAAAACATCAAAGCATCGATTGTCTATTTCAAATTCCTTTCCCAAGGTAATTTGAATCATTAACTATCCCATTGAAGTCACAGCTCAAATTGTTTCTTTAGCCTGCTTTTCTATTTTTCCTGCTTTTTAAAGTAAATTCCATTCCCTTCATTAATTTTTAAGACTCATTAAGTTCAGCCAATATGTTCTGTGAAATTTAACTGTTAATTTCACTTCTTAAAAAAATAAACATTTGTAGATAATGAAATGCCTGAAGGGAAACCAGAAATCTCAAGAATATTGTAGAATAATGGAAGAAATACATAACTTGCTTGAGAGACCCTTTAATGGGTGGATAAGTGTAATTATACCATTTGTAGGAGATCAATAATTTGAGGGATGAACTATACGAAGGTTCAACTTGGAGTGACCCAATAACCTGGCAGCTCAGCACAAGGTAAAGCCCAGTCATTCAGCTTTCTCTGGAATGAGCTGGCAGATAACACCAGAATATTTTCCTCTCTGTCCTTCAGGACATTTCTGGTCAATGAAGGTCAATGGAGGGATAAGAATTTTGCTTATGTACTGCTATCAAAAGTATACATAATCTAATACTTAGTTTCACTTTTTTTCTCATTTCTTTCCTTGGGAACAGATTGTGGAAAATGAAGGTGAAACCACCTGTGGCCACCTGCTGCAATGATGTTTCTATCTTAGCCATGTACTGAAGGAAGGAGATTTTTTCCCTAACTTGCATTGTTTTGGAGCCAATGTCATTAATGCAGAATCTTCCTTTTACTTACCATCTTCTTTTGCAGTTTAATACAAGCACGTTTTCTTTCCAATGAAACAGAGGTAACTTTGTCTGTAAGACAGATAACAGTCAGCTAGTTCATATAATGACTGCAATTCCATCAGCTAAATCAGATTTAAAATAGAAGTATTGAAAACATGCAAGAAAGAGCCTGGCATTTGAAATACCAGGCTGAGTGACCGCATGTGAAATCCCAAGTGTCTGTAAGTGCCAGTCTAAACTCTACCATAAAGGAGTGCTTTTTAAAAGTCGCTGATTTTTCAGATTCCATGACCAGGTCCATAAAGAGTTTGGAAAAAAAATGGCTCTACTCCAATTCACCTTTTAAATTTAAAACCCATCTATTGTGTAGACACAGAAAAGAATATCTGATCTACAAAGTATGGCACATAAATGTTTTATTCTGGTAAGCTTAGATACCGTAGTGATAAGATCATTAAAAATACATAAGCAGTATATACCTGTGGGGAACTGACTCAGACGAGAGAGGTAAGGGGAAGCAAATTGCTTCCATGCCTAAGAGAAAAGGGAGAGAACATAAAGGCAGTGAACTTTTAAGAGAAAGAAGACACCCAATAGTCAAATGGAAATTAACAGAATACAGCACAAATCTGAAAATAAATGGCAGGACTATTTGATATCCAAATCTTAAGCCGTGCTTCAATTGTTTGTCACAATACTGCATGTACTGCTTCAAAGTGCTTGCCACATACTATGTAAGTGGACAATATACAAAGAGTGTATCAGTGCATATACATATTTCCCTAGCCAAATTGCATTTTGGACTATAGATGAAGCATCAAAAAGCACAATTACAACAGAAAACATGGTTCTGCTAACCCATAATGGAATAACAGGAACAGTCTTAAAGATATCCACCTTCCTTCGGAAAAATACAAACAAGAATACATAATGTAATTAGAGATTTATTTCCCTCTCCTTGCTCCAAAGGATATAAATAATGGATCTTTTAAAAATACAAACATCCATAAAATATAATTTGAAACAGTATTACCATTATAGTTAGTAGTCTGTTAAAATCTAGGTCTGGGTGTTTGCAATCCCTCCTCAACAACTGAATTTGTCTTCTCAGAAGAACATTTGGTAACTAAATAGGCTTTGCCATCTGTCTTGATCTCAAGGGTCTTCACAGTTTTAAGGACAGCAAATAAGTGCAAGGGATGTGGAACAAGCAACAGGAATTAAAGAGCTGGAGTTTTGCTATTCTCAAAACTGATGGAAAGAATCTGTATGTCCCATATAAACTGCAGGAATAGATCCAGGAAAAATTACAACCCTGAGTTAAAAAAAAAAAAAAAGTCAATAACTAATGCGTGTGGAACCGTATCTTAAAGCACCTTTTCCCAGAAGACAGCATGTTGCAGCCATCTGGACTGTATGCATAGTCCCTCCTACATGTCCCCATGTTCCATCCACTAAATGTGGTTCAGAACTTTCAGTGCATTGCTTAAGTGATTCCCAGCCCTCATTTAACAATGTCATACCTAATGCCACCGAATCAACTGGCTAACATGGGTATGCAGGATAAAACCGAGTAAACATATATCTACTTGTGCATTGTCTTATAAAGACCTTGTAGCAGACTTGAATATAGGTTAGGTTCTGTTCCAGAAATGTTTTTGTTGTTATTTTTTCTTTATTTTTCTTTATAATTAAAGGATTTTGGTGCTACATAGATTGCACTGGAGGGAGCATGAAGCCTTGAAGCCAATGGGGAATGTTTAATCTTAAACTTGTACAACCTAAACAGTGATATGATGCTCTTATTTATTCCTCTCTATCAACTTCAAACTATTTAAAAGTATATGCCATGTAACATCAATCAGTTAAGTCCCATGAAGTTCCTAAAATTGGATTTCCAGTATTCGGATTTCATACCAAAAAAGACCTTCAAAATACTTACAGGTGCTGAACTCTGCTTCAAACACGTTTCTTTATTTTTATTTCCAAAAGCTTCAATCTCTTTCTTTCTTTTTTCCTTTTGTCTCTTACGTGTGTACATAAGGATTCAGTACTGCATGTGTTTAACGGCAATTCCATCCTTCAAGTAGGGTTCTTAAAGTCCTCCTCGAGCCAGTTTGGCCCACTGTGATGGGTTATTACTTAGCCCTTGATTACAGGCCCTACTTAGCATCCATCTTAGGAGGCTCCACTTGATATTGCTCGTGATTTACCAACTCTTTTATGTTCTGTCTCTAGAAAGCACTCTTGTGCTTCAGTGACAGAGATTCTCCATCAGCAATTTCAATCTTCTGCTTTTATTGTCTGGCTGCTTATTTTGTCATCTTCAAGTATCTGCAAGTAGAGCAATTCTTGACAGAGAGGCAAGTGATCTACACATGTATCTCATGCTACAGAATGCATATAAATCTGAAAGATATTGGTAAAATTTAAGAGATTACTTAGTGTTTTCTTACAGAGCATGATGCATACAAGGACAGAGTGATTAATTTGAAAAGAGCAGTACTTAATCCTCTTGAAAAGACACGAATTTTTAAATAAAAATGGGCATAATTTGGTTGTTAGGAATATCTGTCTCTAAGAAGTGGCTGCACTTCTGAGAGCAGACTTGTCCTTGCCTTCTGCATGTGGTTGACAGATATTGATCCTTCCTGTATTACAGCTATCTGTGGTATTGGTTATGACCAAAAATGATTTTATTCATAACAATATTAAGCACTTGCTGGCTAAATAACAGACATAGAGAATTTCATTTTATCACTTGTGTAGGACTGTCTATATGTAAATCACATACACACAAAAATTCATTATTTTATAGCAGCACAAAAGATGGAAAACTAAACAGAAGAACTATTGCATTGTCCTTTGAAAGATGTCTCATCATTTATGCATCCTCTGTGCAGTCATTATGAAGATAGAACAGAAAACTTCATCCCATTCTGAAAGCTCTTTTATAAATAAGTCTTGTTATGAATAAGTCTCAATTAAAAATATTCAAAAATTAATATATTTCCAAATACAAATGTTGACTGTACTGTCTTTTTTTTTTTTTTTTTTACTGTTCCAACTAATTGCTGATGATATTTATGCTGGTGAAATCCATCACTTGGTGTTACTTTCCCACACACAGGAATTATTCATCCATCCATCAAATGGTGTGTGTGGGTGATAATGATGCACACAATAACATTAAGCTGCAGTAGCTCACCTTCAGCAGTGCTCTTTCTCTAGATTCTGACAATCTCCTGGTTTACAGTTATTCATCACAGACACTGAATATTGTTTTCTGAAGCTGTGGAGAACATTTTCTAGGCAGGAGGTCTTTACAGGGGAACTCCACTTTGGTAGGTGGAATTACTACACAAATCACAAGCCTTGCTGTTTCTTTGCTTTCTCCTGCCACTCTTACTGCCTGCTCTGATATTCTGTGTTCCATGCTGCTTACTTGCAGTGTTATCCAAAATATTTTAAGCACAGCCAATGGAGCAAAAGACTTGCAAAATAAATATTTCACAGAGCTCAGGGCATGGGGTTCTTCCATTTGTGGTATTAATTAAACCAATATTCCTTGTGCATAGTTTTGGTCACTTTATCATCAAAATGGCATCAAGACATTGGGTGAATGTGTTAGGTGTTTTTTCGTGCCCTGCAAGAGATTTCCTGGGTGACTGTGTAAATCTCCCAGACTAAATTTCTTTCCAGGCCTTGCTGTTTTGAGGTTAACCCATTTGTGTGAGGACTGATGTTGTCTGTAGAATTATCAGCATGGCAGAATAATGTGTTGCAGAAATGAAAGAATGAAATAGCAAGGGGTAATCTTAGCTGAAACATGAAGAGATGATAACTAGGAAACTGCTAGCTGAACATCAAGGAGTTACTTCTGGCTTCTCCTTTCCTCTCCTCCTTGCTCCCTTCCTTTTCACTTCACTCCCTTCCACTCTCCTCTCCTCCTTCCACCTGTTTTTAAGGCTCTGTGAATCTATTAAACCCTATTAAATTCACGTTACACAACAGCAACAATTATCAAACCTGAATTTTAAGAAGAAAAAAAAATAGAACATCCAGGTCACTCAGACAACAGCTTGAATCACGTAATCTCTTCTATTTTTGCTTGAAACTACATTTCTCCATAGCAGAGAGATTACTATCATAGAGTATTCTCATTAGGAAGCACTACTTAAAATGACTGCTCTGAAATACAAGCGAGAAGCCTTAGACATCCTTTGGAAAAAGGGAAGTGAGCACAAAGGATTTAAATATTACATGCTGCCTAAATTGTCCATTTTGTCTGATAGTGAAATTGCCAAGGCGTTATTATGACTAAATGCAATTCATCTAAGTTAACTTTAAGGTTTATATTCCAGGGGAGAACAAAACCTGGGATGCAGTCATAGAGATCAAAGCTGACAGCAGGATCATGTTTAAATACTGAAAACAGAAGCAGCTAGAACAAGCACTCCAGGTGAACAGAAATACTGCAGCTCCTTCAAAGGATGAATGTTTTAACCAGAGTGATTAGGTGGTATGACATTCAATGCAGGAAGTAGAATACTTTTTCTTTCATAACACCTTAATAGAGATGTTTAAAATTACCTTTGGAGTAATTCATTAGGATAAAAGAGCAGTTAATAGAAAAACATTGGTAATTCTTCTACTTGAATCACTGTTTTAAGGACAGTGAGCAAAATCCAAGGAAGTGGGTATTGTAGGACTGGTATAGAGTTATACATTCTTGACAGAAGCAAATATATTTGAATTGATTTTACAGGGCCTTGTGCTAATTCTGTGGGTGAATCTACGAAGTACCAAAGTACCTGCCATCAGCAGGCTTCATGAACCAATTTTAAGTGCAAGAAATGCAGTGTCATTGAAAGTTTTGAGATACTGCAGGAAAGGAGTAATGCAGTTATAGGGTTGTTTTCTACCTCATAAAGGCTTGACTGAACACAGGTGCTGTGAAACCAGCTCAGTGAGCCAGCTGGGCCTATCTCAACCTGTACTTGAGTTTTTAAGTTGCGCTTCACAAAGTAAAGGTGTTTTTGCACTTTGACTCTTTGATCTACTTAGAGCCTCATGGCTGTTAGTGCCTCGTTGAAGCACAATGATGCAGAAGAAAAAAAATAGATCTGGGTTTCTCACAATGTTTTCCTCCAGTGTCTTGAGGACTCTGTCACAAAGTAGGCATTAAAATCAAGATATGTAAATAGATGCTTCTGAAAATATTTTATCATGAGAAATCTTGTTGTAGTCTTCCAGAGTAAGTAGCTTTTGCCTTCTTCTTGCTATTTTTCTTATCACACCAAAGTGTTAATACAAAGCACTGACCTAGAGAGGATTTTAGATAAAAATTTCCATTTTCTAATAGCAAGGGATTTTTTGCAAAGATGTCCCCTCTCACTTACAGCAATTTCTTCAAAATCTCCTTGTTGTCATCTTATTGAAGTGTCTGCTGATGAAAACTGACAATCTGGTCCTTTTAATCATTTAATGTCAGATCAAATATCTGTAATTAAGGGAGAAGAAACCCTTACAAATGACTCATGTTTGGAGCTTTTTTTTTCCTTGTGTGACTTAAAACCTAATTTGTTACAGTATATGTTGTGTTCTCCAGTAGTAGTTCTTCCTTCCCTCACTTTAAGGCTAAGAAATACAATCATGATGTACATTTATAGTGGGATTTAATCTCTTTCTCATTCTGTTTTGTTTTTTTTTTTTTTTACCTCTTCTTCCACATTGAAAATAGAATCATAGAATCATTATGGTTGGAAAAGACATGTAAGATCATGATGTCCAACTGTCAGCTCATCCCCGCCATGCCCATTAACCCATCTCTCATATTACAATATCTAAGTATTTCTGGAACACCACCAGGGATGGTAGCTCCACCACCTCCCTGGGCAGCATGTGCCAGTGCCTGACTGTTCTTTCTGAGAAGAATTTAATATGTTCATAAATCATAGTTTGTGTTTTTGTATACTTAGTATGGATTTTTTACTTTTATTCTTCAAAGACTACGAAAAAATCCATGCAACTTTTAACAGCTCTCATGAATTTTAATGAAGTAAATGCCAATATTTTGAATGCCTGCAACAACATACTATTATTTGTTTTCATATGGAATTAATATTGTAAAATATGTTATTAAGTGTCTATAAACTTTTTTTATATATACCCCTTCACAAAAAGGCACATGCACTATAGCTACAAAGCAGAAATGAAAAAAGGAAAAACAATCTCAGTATTTGTCTTTTATCAAATCTCAGCTTTCTAAGAATAATATATGGATATCTATTTATAAGTTTTGAGCATGCAGGGTCCTTAATAAGTTAGGCCTCCATTGTATAAGCTACTGTAAAAACATATGGACTTTACAAATGCCTCTCTTGCCAAGACCTTGCAATTTAGAAAATGAGTAATCAATCCAGATGCAACACAGTCACATTATGAAAAAGTACAGGATGTTGCATAAATTAACCATGTGTATAGTACAAAACCAGACAGTAATAGGAAATGCATAGGGATAATTTGCTACTGTCATTAGACTGCTTAACAGATAATATTTTCTGTTAGCCTTAGAAATTAGTACCAGCTTTCTTTCAGAGATTTTATGTGATTTTATCTTATGTATCTATCATCTCCACAAACCAGTTTTGGGACTTTTTTCTGTATAAATATCATTTATTACTTGGTCTTCTACATCAACCTTTATTTCTAATTTATTTTCCTTGTCCTAGGAAAGTTCATGCGAAATTCCATGGTAGATAAACAAAAAAAATTTATTTCAGAGATATATTCCTAGCTGAAGCTTCTTAGGATGGCTTTCAGATTCTGAGTTGTGTGAAATCAGCTGGGTGTGATCTTAGGATCCAGTAAAGTATTTGGTGGTAAGGAGAAAATAACCTTGTCTGGGTAGAATTTAGAAAAAGATTTAATTCAGGCTGAATGACAGCTTTCTCTTATTCCTCTTTTCAAGGATAAGGAAAAAAAAACATTCAAAACAAAATCTACGCAGAGATTTCAAAGTATTTTAAAGTCCCATCTGATATCGTCAGCTCACATATTATTAATAACAATTCACAGCTGCTTATTTTCATCAGTAATAAGTGATACATACAGAGCAGTACCTCTCCCAGCCTGAAAAGACTTTTTGCGAACCTCAGTCTCAGATTTGGTAGATATCCTGCCAATCCCACAGAGAATACTTAGTATTCAAGTGAGTCATTTGGACAATTTGACAAGGCAAAGTCAAGCATGTCCTCATAACTGTGTTATTTCCTCCGCTCTGTTATGATATCCACTCAGTTATCAAATACAATAGCACATTCTTTTTAAAGTTCATAGACTTGGACATATCACTTCTAAATTCCATAAATGGTAATGGTTGATCCATTTTGCATAGAAGAAAGAGGGAATATTCTAAAAGTATACGATAGCATTAAAAGAAAAGAAACCTATATCAAGCACTAGGAGAAAGTTCTAATGTCAAAATTGAGAAGTGAGGTAGTAATCTAGTGAAGGAAGTGGCTGAAATGCCTTTTTTTTTCTAAGACAGAATTCATGGTAAGAAGAAATGTGAATCAGAACTGAAGTTTGTTCATACAGGAGACATCCAGCAGGGCGTTTAAGTGTTAGGTGTGTTGCCTGGTGTTGCCCAGTCATCTCATGCATTTGTAGTCAAGGAATGGTCAGAGTTGAGTATCACCAGAAGGCCATTCGTTCTCTCTTCTAAAAGAGGATGAATCACTCTCAGGTGGAGCTCCACACTCTCATTAGGCACCGTGAGTGTTTGATAGTGACAGACCTCTCTTTTATTTATTTATTTTTTTGAGACAGCAAAGTAAGAGATTAACAGAAATACCTATCTTACATGCAAAAGGAAATATGCAACTATGTTGCTAAAAAAAAAAAAAAGAGAGAGAAAGACACTTTTTTAGTGTTTTCATGATTTCAAGGTTTCAAGCTGCTTAGATCCATTCTAGGGAGGGACAAGTTTTAGGGTGTTTGATTAAGCAGCTGTCCTGAGCATACCACGTAAAGCACTGAGTTTTTTGTTAAAGCATCTCCTGCTGCAGTTTATGGCCCAGAATCAATTTTGGTTTGCTTGAAAGCATCAGGCTGTTAACTGTGATGGTTTCAGGATACACTTCATGTATGATTTGCCCATCCCGTACCATAGGGGTGGTAAACTTTTGGAAAAAAGTAGAACTAACAGCTGAGTATAGTAACTTCTCTGCCATGCAAATGTTATTCATCTCTGTTTGTGAGACCATATATAGAGGCTTTTAAATGACTGATATATCCTTTTGAGACGCCCAGCCCAGTGAGCATATTAAAGCACCCACAGTGAAGAAGTACAAAGCCGAAGACTGCAAAATTGTGAGTACCACTTTTGGAATTGTATAGCTAGAGTGTCTCTGGGTATTGTTCTCTGGGCACAAAATGCAGTTGTGCTGGTTATGCTAAGAAGAGTTTCAGCTGTATGCAGACTTTCGACCTACGGTTGAGGCTGCCAGTAAAATGCACGGCTATCTTACTCCAGGCAAGTAAGCCTAATACTGCACTGGGGAATATATATGTAATGTTAGAGAGTGAGAAAAAGAAAGAAAGAGAAAAGGAAGATATTTGTGATTTTTCTGCCCTTTCATCTGGGAACAGAAATAAGTTTCACTTCACAGCTGCAGGGTCTTTGTTTTCAAACATCTTGACTGATTTTCATTTGCTTTGGGATGTGTCTTCCTTAGATATAACTGGTGCACAGAAGTTCAGGGTGACTTTGATTCAGGTTGAAAGTGTTCTGAACAAAGAGAAAAATCCAATTGTCACTAAACCCTGTGGAGACAATCATCTCAGATGAATTTCTGCATTTTTAGAAATTTTTTTAGAACATTTAAGATGAAATAGAAGTGTAATCACTTTGTAGAAATAATGAAGCTATCAATTTAAAGTCTAACTTCTACTTCCTGTGCCTTGTTATTTATTATTCTTTGTAAAAAACTGTTGATTTAAAATAATTGACTGTGTAGGTTAATAACTTCTGATGATGGCTTGCAGTTTTTGGTTGCTATTGCTGAAATTTTTGATACTTTTTATAACTTACTGCAATTAGTTAGGAAGTCTTCCAGTATTCATCTGCCTGTGGATATTGGTGTGCTTGTGTACATCTGTGTACATGCAACAGTCATGTGCAATTCAAGCTAAAAAGGCATTCAGCTGTGACCTCCAGCTTTTGGCCCCTCGCTACAAGAAAGACATCATGGCCTTGGAGTTTGTCCAGAGAAGGACAACAGAGCTCGTGAGGAGTCTGGAGCGCAAGTCTTATGGGGAGTAGCTGAGGGAACTGGGATTGTCTGGAGAAGAGGAGTCTCAGGGGAGATCTTATCGCTCTCTGTAAGTGCCTTAAGGGAGGTTACAGTGAGCTGGGGGTCGGCCTCTTCTCTCATGTAACTAGTGACAGGACTAGAGGGAATGGCCTCAGGTTGCACCAGGAGAGATTTGGGCTGGGTGTTTGGAAATACTTCTCCTAAAGAGAGCTGGAATGGGCTGCCCAAAGAGGTGTTGGAGTCTCTGACCCTGGAGGTGTTCAAGGGATATTTAGACACTGTGTTGAGGGACATGGTTTAGTGAAAAATATTGGTAATAGGTGGATGGTTGGACTGGATGATCCTGTAGGTCTTCTCCAACCTTGGTGATTCTATGATTTTATACCTGTGGCTGTTTCACCCCTAAAATATTTGCCTATTTGGCACATGGCACTGTCAATAGAGCAGAAAGGAGATTACTGGCTGGGTGAGAGCTTGATGTAGTTTATGAGGATTCAGTCACTTTTTGATGCAGGGCTCCTTCCTGTAGGCGCTAGGAAAGGAAAAGGAATGTATATACTTAAGAAAATGAAGCAATCGTACAACATGTGCATTATGAATAATTTTAAAATATGACTTATGTTTGAATCATGCATGTTGGCAAGAATAAGAGAGGTACTATGTGAGTGATACAGTTTATTTTCCCAATTAACAGATGGCTTCTACAGCTCTTAATAGCAAATTTTGTCCTCTGCCTCCTTGGTAAAACAATTGGGCTTCTGTGCAAAGATTTTCAATTTTTGACGATTCATTTGAGATAAAATCGTTTCTAGCTACTGCAGTATATTGCCTCCTCTTGCAAATACAGTGGAAAACAGAATGAAAGAAGCATATTACAAAGCACTTTCCTTTAAAATCATTAGTGCCTAAGTGGCAGCACAGATAAGGGAAGGAAGTTGTTTGTCCACTTGTAATTTCCTTTCATAGACTCCAGTCTTTGAGGAGTCATTCATATCTTATGAAGGAATAGAATAGCAACTGTAAATCCAAAATTCAAAAGTTCATAGACTTGCATTTGAAATGGAAGCCATATGGATCAGTGGGCACTCATTTTCTTGGAACAGTTAGTTTTTGAATGACTGACACCCAACCTCTACGTGTGAGAATGCATTTTTTTATTTTGGTTTTGCCTAGTTTACTGGACAGGTTTCACAGGATAGTGGAACTTGTTTAGTGGGTGGATCACTGTGGAACTGATAAACCATCAGGAAGATAGGTGTTCATAATTGCATGTCATTTTAAGCCCCCAACTATCATATACTTATGAGAAAATGAAGAAAAGAAAAAGAAAAAAACAGTAGCCTAAGGTCATTCAAATGAGAATTTGGGATCTGATTGGTAGCTGATAATAGAAAAGGATTACTGGGGATCATTCTATAGTAACAAAAAGTATTTGTAGCCCTTGGAACTTTTCTGTATTGATTATCAGAATGAATATAGGATTTTAAATGATTTTGGGGGCTGGTGTGTCAAGAATTTTTCTATTGCAAGCAATTGCATCTCACAAAATAATATCTTAAATATAGCTCTCCCCATTTCAGAAATGATTTTGGTAATGTAATCAAAGATGTAGAATACTGGACTGCTGAAACTCAGAGTATTCATAGCTTCTCTGTCTAATGAATGTTCTAAAATAAAACAGAAAAATGAGAAATATTGTAACACAATTCCATTTTTAAAGGCCCACATTATATCTTTTCTATTAGTGAATTATTAATTTTACAATTATCTTTCAGTGGATGTCACTATTGAAGATTAGTTAATTGTTTATCTATACTCCTCAATTTTAATGAGTAGAGAATAGGAAGGAATGTGTATATTATTCTTCCTAGTGAAATCAGGTCCAATGCTTCCAATCAAGTACGATAACCCTCTCTTTACACTGTGTCAGTTTTCTGTGAAAAACAGAGCTTGTTGGGGAAAAAATAGTTGAGTACCCTTTCCATTATTTTTTTTATTCTTCTTAATCTGAGTTGAAAATTTAATGAAAAACATACTTCGAGCAGAAATTTCAAATTTTGGTGTCTTGGATCCTATGGCTCCTGTATCAAATGACTTATCTTGGTTGCTTAAAGATGCAGATAGATGTGAAAACCTTTTAAAACCTGTCCCAAAGTAACTTTGCGAAAGCATGCCTGAAGCCTGTTGGCCTTAGAAGCTGTACCCATGTTCCATTACTTAGAATCAGATAGATTGGATGCGTTGTTCTCAGTTTTCCCATCCATGCAGTTTAATGGTAATCTATTGGAGATTTTTAAAGGCTTTTTTGTAAGACTTGAGTTTAATTTGGGAGCCGTGGATCTATGTTGTTGTTTTATTGTATTTAAGACTGAAAGAACTATTTAGGAAAGTGGGATACAAGACTCAAAGGGAAATCTTGACTCATAAATTTTTTTCCATTGCCAACAATTATGCTAACAAAAAAAAGAAAAAAAAAGATTTTAGTGATAGAGGAGAACAGCCATGAGAATAAGAAGCTTTCTTTTGTTTCATTTTGTCTTGTTTTCATTTCTTCCAGGAAGGTATGCCTACTTCATCATTAGTGTAGACTTGATTAGCCTTCTAAATCACTGCAGAACAGAATAGTTTTCCAGTAAATGTGAACTGCCATCCTTGCTAATGCCTATTAATCTGACTCTTCAGATGTTAGTTCTGTTTCTCTGTTCTCTGAGACGAAACAAAGCTAGTATTATTAAATTAGAGGAATATAGTGACTATCTAAAAGCTGTATCGTTTCATATATTTAACCAAAATACTGCAGTACTTGCCTTGTTTCTATATTCATACCCACAGTCTACTGCAAATGATCATTATGGTTGTCAGGCCACAGTTGCACATAAAGGAAATGACTTTTGTTGTTCTCTGCCACGGAAATATCAAGTTTCTGCCATTTCATCATTTTAGAAACATTCCTGCACTTCATTCTTGCGCCTATTGCAGTGTGTTCATTTAAGTGTATGATTTAAAATGGAGAGCATTTGGCTAATTAGGAGGCAGCTGTTCACTTAAGTAAATGACTCATAGAGGGATATTTATGGTGCAAAACTATTTTTCAAGCCTGGAGAAACTTGAAAAAAAAAAAAAAAGACATGAAAACAGATGTTTACGCTTCAGCATCCATGAAAATGCTGTGAAAACTGCTGCTTTATTTCATGACATTTTTCTCAGACCTTAATGATAAACTTATAACCCAGCTTTTAATTAATATCTTCTAAAAATAATGAGATAGCATTGTAAAGAAAATATCCATTTGAGTGTAATTTATTTCCAGTGTTTGTGTGAATTCGACATGTAAAATGAATGCTCAAACACTGCATGGAGAGGCCTCAGAGTTTATGATAAGCATAGAATCGATTAATTTAGAGTACAGGAGTCTTCAATTTGCCTATTTACTTCTTTTAATTTATATTACAAAACAACTGTCTATAAAATAGTTGATCTACAAATTGAAAAATATAGAACCCCATGAACATCATACAGCTTCCATTTGTGTAGTAAAATACTTATAACCACAGAATATTCTGGATTAGAAGGGATCTACAACAATCATCAAGTCCAACCCCTGACTACCCAAAATCCAAATCCTAGGTCTGAAAGCATTGTCCAGACACTTCTTGAAATTGGGCAGCTTGGGGCTGTGACCACTGGACAGCCTGTTCCATGCCCAACCACCCTCTGGTGCAGAACCTTTTCCTAACCACCAACCTGACCCTCCCCTGATGCAGTTTCATGCCATTCCCTCGGGTCCTGTTGCTGTCACCAGAGAGCAGAGATCAGTGCTGCCCCTTCACTGTGCTCATCTTTGTGCCTTCAACTCCTGTGTCCAGATGATTTATAAAAACTTGGAAAAGAACTGGCCCTAAAATAGAGCTCTGCAAAACCTGTGAGTAAGAAACAGTAAGAAAAGGTTAGTGCTAATGATGATCTTGTATATACCGTATCAAAAATTTTGTGTTAGAAATCTTATTGGTGGAAGTCACTTGATTTGGCTGTAGGAGGTTAAAGCAAGATCTACTTTTTCTAGTCCAGTAGACAGCTGCAGTAAAAATACCTGGTTAATGAGTCCCTGAATCCCAGATCCCTTTCCTCAGGGCTGCTCTCCAGCCTCTTGTACATAGATCCAGGGTTACCCCATTCCAAGTGCATCATCTTCTTGCTGAACTTCGTGTATTTGGTGACTACCCTGCCCGATACCCTTAAGGGTGTCAACAGCTCCTAATTTAGTGTTGTCTGCAAACTTACTGTGCATCTGGATCATTTATAAAAGCACTGAAGAGAACTGGCTCCAAAAAGCAGCCCTGCAGAACCCCACTAGTGCCTGGCCACCAGCCTGATGTAACTCCATATACTATAAAGTTTTGAGCCCAGCACATCAGCCAGTTGATCACTCATTGTATTATGTATTTACCCGGGTATATGCTGGACATTTTGTCCAGAAAGATACTCTGAGACAAGTATTGAAAGTTTTGCTAAAATTAAAAAAAATAATAAAATAAAAATCACATCTGCAGCTTTTCTTGGTCAATTAGATGGGTGTTTCCTTTGATCTTTGGACTTCTTTGGGTGATAATAGATTTGAGCATTTGGCATTGAATGGCTAGAGTGTTCCCCATGAAGACTACCTTGTCCCCATGCTTCTCCATCTGAGCTGGTTGCCTCAGAACTGAAGACCTGATCCTCATGTTTTGAGAATGGATTTGGTTTTTGGTATTTTTGCCTGGCGTTCATCAACTGTTTTCTCTCTCTGTTGAGAACTCTTCTGCAGTTACTCTTGACTATACTCTGCCTACTTTAGTGTGAGCTTTTCTAGATGTTAGGGTCACTGAACTATAGTTCAGTTATACAAAATCTATTCTGAAAATGTAAAAGACAAGATTTCTGTGCTCTCCCTCTCTTTTAAAGCAACTAATTTAAGATTTCTGAGATAGTAGAGTTATGGTGGGTTAGACTAGTGAATGGTTTCTTTTCTTTCTTCATTTGTGAATGAAGAATGTGGATTTTTGTGTGTGTTAATGTACTCCTGCACTCTGCTTTCAAGTTCTTCTAAAAAGCTGATGGTTAAAATATACTTCAAGCTCAGTAACAGCAAAGTTTAGCTAATTCTGAAATGGCTTGGTCTTCTTTCTCATATAAATGAGGGGCATCAGAATGCAATTTAAAAATCTTAGAAAATCTTTTAAAATCTTTAAATCTCATCCTTAGGAAGGGGAACAGAGTCATTGTAGCATAGGTGCTCTCTGAATGATTATGTCTTTAAAGAGGAAGCTGGAGTGGATCAGTATTGTGTGACTCTGGATTAATATATAGTAAGATTCATTTGTATTTTTTTTATTATTCATCAAAAATTTTTTCAGCTAGATTTGCTGCTGATCTGATAATCACTAGGAACCATCAAGAAATTGTAACCTATCTGTCCAATCCTATGTAAACTGAGACTGCTATACCATGCTTTAGTGTTATACTTAGTGTACTGAGTAATCTGGTAAAAATATATTTTGGTACACTTTTGAAACAGGAGGTAAACCAAGATGGTATGGAAAAGCATGTCAAGCTTAGGTTTACGTAACAGATTTGGAGGTTAGTTAATCTTTTATCACCCGTTTTACTACCTATTCTGTAAATTTGCAATCACTGCTCACTGTATTATGTTTAATTACCTTGCCATATAAAATGTCTACTCTAATTTACTAAATAAAAGGGTAGGAAAAAAACAGCAAAAGGTTGGAGAAGCACATGTAATTTTCAAGATAAAATCTTGAGCTAAACTAGCAGTCTTCAGAAGTAGAATAACCTCCCCAGCCTGAGTGTATTTTAAGATTTCACTTTTCAGCACTCCAACTCTCAACAGCTTTGGAACAATTCCCTGAGAGAGACTTTACAGCTGTTGTAGTGGTTATTCTGTAATATATTTGAAGTATAAAGATATATCCTATATAGAACAAGATCTCAGGAACTTGTAAGAGATAATGTAAAAAATCAGTTTAAAACCATGGAAACTTCATGTAAAATGCAAAATTGAAGTTGTTGAGTACACATTTGCTGTCTTATTCCTCTTAATGCGAATTGACTTGGAAGATCACCACAAATTATGCAGTAGTTGAACTAAAAAATACAAAATAAATTCAATTAGAAATATGATCAGGTAAGTTACTATAGTCAACTGTTCTTAGCAGATATAATTAAGCTGTTCTAGGTAGTAAATTTATAATGCTGCAGGAGGACAAATTATTCAAAACTCGTGTGAAAATATATATCTAGACAGCAATGGATAGAAAATACTTTATGGTAGGACTGAAACTTGACTGTACATACCAAACCATCTTCCTAGAGTAATGGTATGATATGTTTGTTTAGAGTCCTATCAATGCACCTTGGATGAGTAGATAATAGCCCATCCCATTTTATGTTGTTTTCTTGATATATATGGTAAGAATGTTGCGGTGACTTGCATTGTCTTGTAGCAGTGACCAATCTTTAACAAGAGTAACAGAAAACTGTTGTATTCACCAGCAAATTTTTCTGACATAGCCTGTACTTATTTTTTTAATAGAAACTTATTGAATATCTAGAATTTAATTTGGAATACTACATCCCCTTTGAAACACAGAAGTAGAATTTTTGCTTAAAAGTGCCTAATAATGGGTATCAGTTCATCTTTTTTCTAGTGGTATAAATGATAACACTTTGAGAAAAAAAGGAATTTTTTTTCCAGCTTATTTCAACTGTACTGCCTTTATGCAGTCCAGGTACGCATTTATGGTGAGCTGGCAGCGCAGAGTGTTGGGGAACAGCTTTCTCTGATAAACTTGCATTATTAATGGTCCTAGATTGAGTTTTTGAAGGAGTGTACTTTCAGCTGTTGCGATCTGTTGCTCCATTGCTATATATCTAATAATATTAAGGTAGAGGTTTTTTAGCAGCAAAAAACTTTATTTTGAAAAGAAATATCTAGTATTTGGCTTTTTGTGACAAACACAATGATTACTAATCAACTTTATTGCTGTTTTGTTCTTTGTTTGTTTGTTTTTACTGGAAGGCATGTTCTTCCAGTACAAGCAAAATTAAAAGCGCCTAGACAATATGAAAGGTACATTTGAGATTGTGAATTTAAGTTCAAAAGTCTTTTGAAATACATTACCACTATTTGTCAAAATAGATTTGAATCCAAGCAGACCATGTGAAAAGTATGGTAAGAGTAGAAAACCAAAAATATAGTAGTTCAGAAGAGGAAAAAAGGCTAAGAATTAAACTGATGATTTATCGAAGAGGTGAGCTGAAAGCATCTGTTCAGCAAGTAAACCTAGATTTGAAAAACAAACAAACAAAAAAAAACCATACAAACACAACAGTGATGAGTAGCTTTGCTAACAAAAGACTAAGATTCTGATGTTTTACGCATAAAGAGATGGTGAGAACGAGGGGTGAGAGGATTTAGAGAAGAGGAAAAAGTGTCCTTTTATTTAGAATTGAAAGACATCTGGGATAAGAAGATGTAGCCTAAAATATGAAAGAGATCCAAAATAAAATGAGGATGATAATGAGATTGAATACACAGAGCTTATGTGAGAAGCCTACTGGATTTCTTTCTTTGTGAGGTGTTAATGGATTTGATAAAAATGAAATATAAAATTACTGATTCCATTCTATAAATCTCCAGTATCGTTATTCTCATTGTTTATAGAAGATCTCCATGAAATTGTCCATTTCCAGTGAAATTGCTTAGTTGAGAAACAGTAAAGTGAAAGCCATGTGGCTTCCTGTCTGCAAAACATTATGTTTGCTTTCAGGAAAGCCAGTCTTCCACCACTGCATCAGAGGAGAAATCTTCTAGGTGTAGTGACACGGAAGAGTTTATTCATTTATTTATTTATAGGCCAGAAGAAAAAAATATTTATTACATGAATAGTAATTGATACACTAGGTTTGCTAAATGTATCGTTGCTGATATGTAGCAATGTATGCCAGGCAAGCAGAAAGCAACTATTTTTACATACCTGATATCCCAGGTAATATATATATATACACATATATATATGTATGTACATATATACATATATATATGTTTCCAACCTTGTGATTCTATATATAATATATAAATCACAGTTAATGTAGTGCTCAGATATCCCTGAGTGTGACTCCTGACAAAATGAACTGAAAACATTTCTTGATGATATGCAGCCCATCTACATGAGGCAGTTTCAAAACATCTTGAAGGCTGCTGGCAGGCTTGCACAAGTTTTTGCTGATAGGTGGCAGAATTTCTCATAGGAAAGAATAATTTCCTGAAAACCAGTTTGAACAGTGCTGATTACCCACAGTGATTGCTCCCGTTTTACAGACCATTAGTGCTGCCATTAGTGGGAGAACTGATACACAGGTTTAAGAGTTTGGTAACAGAGGCTTTATTCTTGAAGTTATTTGCAATGGAAAGCAGCTGTAATTTCACCTCTCTGAAGAGGAAAGACTCTAGAGAGCTACCAGCTGAATGCTGTGTTGAAAATGCCCTATTGCCAGAAATCAATGGGGCTAGGGCTGCCGCACATTGTTTCCTTTCACATGTGAGTACTTGGAAAGTAAACAATAACCTGAAATGGCTCTTCCCAGAGGAAAGCTTCAATACAAGTAAGTGGCAACGTTGCCTCTTAGTGCCTCCTTGGAAAAACTGAAAGAAATACAGAATGGGAAGAGTTTCATTTGCTTTTCACTGACTGACCTTCAAAGTAATTCCTGGGAGCAAATGATGCAGCACAATTTCAAGCTGTTGGCCAAAGTTCCAGCAAAACTGTAGGATTTACTTTAATCTAAATACGTGGTGATAGTTTTGCTTGGTAAATATCCATAAGCATATTTTTTGTGAGGTTTTAAAGTGCTGCAGGGATACATGTGTCTCATCTCCATGGCTTGAATGGTAACTGAGCGGATTATGTTTCCTTTTTGACTCTGCAACATATGAAAAATTGGATTCTGTTGTTTTCCATTAAATCTTTCTGTTACTTTTATGATAGGAAGAGAAGGTGAGTTCTGTACAACTTACCTGTAGGTGTTGCTGCAGAGCCTACACGTTCATTGTGTGCTTCTGCATGTTAAGGGCAAATCCGTTTTTCTCCTTTCAAAATAAATTGTAACAATTTTTGCAATCTTTTGCTGAATAAAAATCAAATTTACTTAGACTTTAAATGCTTTTTTTTGTTCCCCTTTGGACATCTACGGTAACTGAACTATCAGCCTGAGAAGATAAATTATTATACATTGTCGGCAATAGGTTATGTCTTTCCCAAACATGCATAGAGGGCTGTAGGGAAGAACTATTTTGACAAGCATTAGAGCTTATGAAGTGTGAGTAATTCCCTTTTGTTCAAGAGCAAATAGTGGGAAGTGAAGATTTAAAAGAGCCTTGAACCCAGGCTGTGGGGAGGTGGGAAATGAGTTGTTCAGGGTTCCCCAGCCTGATGGGGATGCAAGCAGGATAACATATGTGTTTTGTTAAGGTCTGACAAGAGATTTTTAGAAACAGGTTGACCTCTTTGCTGAATAAACTACACTTGTACTGAGCCAGGACCTAAAAAGACCTCTAGTCCCTTCTGTTAGGTAGGGACCTTAGCACATGGCTACACTTGGATTCTGTTTGTCATACTCTGTGAATATATGTTATCGTATGTTGAAGTATTTCCCGCACTGCTTTGCAAAAAGAAAAATATATTTTATGTGGGAAGAAATATAACCTTATATGCACCTGTGTGTCACTCAAAGACTATTTAGAGGAAAGTGCTTCTTTTGTTGGATGAGCTGCTGAGTCACTCTAAAAACAATGAATTTGATGCATTTATGAAATCATGCTACATGCCAAGAGGCTGTTCTGTCATGGCAGTTGGGTCCTCCAGAATTCTATGGCTGCAGGCTCTTTTAATGTTTCCAGATCTATGTTCTATGCTTAAGCTAAGATTTCAAAGTTCTACATAAATAATAAGCCTGTATTTTGGAAATAAAATTCCCTTAGGAAAAAATAATTCTAGCCCATTCGTTCCAGTGCAAAGTATGTGCCTAATTGTCTCTGTCATTCAGAAGGATCCTTCTAAGACAGAGGAAGAAAGTAAAGACCTGCACCAGTCCACACACCTTCATTAAAAANAAAAAAAAAAAAAAAAAAAAAAAAAAAAAAAGCCATTACTAGAAGATTTGATATCCACATGTAGAAAATTAGTTATTAGCTATCTACTACACAGTGAAAGTGATCCTACAGGGATACCATTTGATATGATTTAACTATATTTTGCATGTGTACAACTTAAATCTGTACATTTTGTCTTTTTGGCAATAGTTAGAAGCATCTCTGAATGTACTACGCCCCATGCAGAGCACGTTGCTTTTATTCCTTCTTAAGTAATATCTGCCAAGTATATGACCTTGTTCTTATGTAGCATCTTATCTGACAGAAATGAGAACAAATCTCATATGAATTTCATTCTGAATCAAATAAAGCTGCTGGTAATTTTCTAATTGAATTTAAAGTGCTGCCTTTTAGCCTCCGGAAGAGAAGTATTCAAGCAGCTAATAAAACATATTTCAAAATCGTTCAGAAAATTCATTGCTGAATTCAACTATTGCTGGGCCGGGCCTTTTGAACAGAGATATTGTCTGAGATACTGCTTTTTCATACAGTCAATTTTATGAGAACAGACTTAAAAATTAATTTGGGACACATCTATCTCCATATGGCAAACATAGAATTCCTAATTTGTTGAAAATTTAGATATAGGAAAAAATTGTGTACTCATTCATCTATAATACTTTATATTTAATATAAATAGAAATATAATATTTTAATTTTAATAACTGTTCTATCACTGTACTGGTCACTAAAGACACATCTCACAAACAGACAAATATCCTTATGCTTTTCCTGAATTTCTGAATGAATAAACAAATTTCAAAATTGGTCTTCTCCATTAGAACTTTGATCATGTCAAATTAGCAACCATTTCCCCTGGGATGTGTTTTGCCCAATCAGAGTCTCATCAAAATTGCTGGATAAAGCAGCTAACTCACTTTAGAAGAAACCAGTAGAGAGAGAATCTTATTTATCACTAAAATCAAAGCAGTAGTGTCCTTTCTATTTGTGTTGTCAGAAGGCAAATGGCATACTGTCATTGCTGTACGAAGAACTCCAAGAATACATCCTTAAAGTCTACTTAAATACAAGTTGTTTCTTTGGCCATGGCTGTATTGCTAAGATTTTAAATCCTTGTTGGCTTTACTTTTGTCACTATACGTCAATGTCTTATACCTATCAGTAAGTTTAATTATTTCTTCTAAAGATAAACGGCCAACTTTTCATATAGTTAGGATGCTCAGTGGTCTAAAACATAGCAGCTGGTAAAACTTTTTCACATCTGTATTAGGATTTTAGAAAGAAATCCTTTATGAGAGTGGTGAGACACTGGAAGAGGTTGCCCATAGAGATTGTGAATGCCCCTCTGTGGAAGCATTCAAGGCCAGGCTGGATGGGGCTGTGAGCAACCTGGTGGGAGGTGTCCCTGCCTATAGCAGAGGAATTGGATCTAGATGATCTTATAGGTCCCTTCTGACCCAAACTGTTCATGATTCTATGATCTGCTTTGTTTTCCACAGTAAAATTAGCTTTACCTGGTAATCTCTGTACTGCTGGTATTTTTCATGTGAAAGGAGCAGAACTTTCATTCGATTTTAGTCAGAGCCCTCATAGGAGTGAACACTCAAAATAGCCCAAGTGCTGCTGAGAGCAAAACACTGCTTACACAACTGGAGCGAAACACAATTTGTATGAATCCGTAATGCAAGTAGAGTTTAAGAGGTGCTGTGAGGTGAATCCCCATACTGTGCACTTAGTAGAGTGAGTGCAATTCCTAGTCAAGCACATCAAACCCAGAAAAGTTCTTACCAACCTGAGAAAGCAGATAAATTCTCCACAACTCAATCTAGGGCTCATAAGGTTAAAACTCACAGCTGTGAGGCTACAATTCAGACCCCAAGAAAGGAAAAAAAAAAAATTTGTAGACCTTGAAGTAGAGCTGGCAAATTGGGCAGCACGCCAAGTAGTTGGCACATCATTGGCAACTCCAACTAAATCTCAACAGTTTAAAACTCAGTGGAATAAACACAAATGCTAGTGTCTGTTCTTTCTCATGCCCTTAAATCTGAAAGGAAATTTTAACCTGCTTTTGGTTGAAGGGGACAACAATCTGCTCTCTACAACATGGGTACAATAGAGAGAAGTCAGCTGAAACCAGCTCTGTTACCTTAGTCTGGCCAAGAGATGATTGGTGTTCCTCTGTTCTGTACTCTTTTTCTTTTCAGCAAGTCAAGTTTCTAGCAGTTAGCTGCAAATTTGACCAGGCCAATACATGGATAATCATTTAGCATTTTAATATGGACTCTGATTTTGCTACAATTGTTTTTTTCTTATGGTACTTCTTCCTGTATAAATATTTTGTCAATATAAATTCTTCCAGTGGGCATTTTTTTTTTTAATCTTTTTCAAATTGCATGCTTATTTTTAGAATTTTTAAGTATCATCATGTTCAAAACAGGGAGGAAAGCCAAATGTTTTGAACTCTCAGTTTTTTCTCTTAAGCTTTCATGAGTTTTTTGGATATTTCTTATTCCTCCTTGTCAGCTTACCCTTCTCTAAAACAGACCTATCGAAGTTCCCTAAGATCAGCTGAGGCAAGTTGCGAAGGAATATTTGGTTGATTTTTATTTTTATTTTTTTACCAATTCCTTATTTGCCACTTGTTGACTTTGTGAAAAGTATTAACTGAGCAGGTTTCATTTTCTTAGTTTTATCCCAGAGGGCATTTTGTAAGAGACCATACTTTTATTGAGCCTTAATGTTCTGCTTGTATCTGCCATGTAGGTCACAGAGGGCAAATAAATGGTTCCAAGCCACAGCTGTCAGAAAGGTTAGCTTCTTAGTACATATATCCATGAAATTCATGGCCCATAATGCCATAGGAAGTATTTTAAAAGTGCAGTTAGACCCAGTCTCCATTCCTGTGTAACCTGTATTAGACACAAAAGCATAGGAAAGGCTCCAGCTTCCTGTTTTGTTATTCACAATGGGTTGTGCACAGCCTGGCTTGGAAAAGGAATTGCATCTAGCATAAAAAATAGTTCACAATAAAATGTGCTGTTCCTCACTGACATTTAATTTTGCAGTGTTTCTAAGTGTCTGATTCAAGTTAACTATGTATCTTGGGGAAAACAGCTACGCTTTATTTTGCACTCTGGCTTTGCACAAAACTCCAGATGATACACTCAGTTCATGCCAAGAAACAAACTTGATTGTTTCCAAATAAAATATGCCTTTGAAATAAATTTATCATTTTAATGCAGAGAGAAATAAAGTGCTTTAGCACAAGCACCTTCACTTTTCCTGAATACTTAAAAAATTCTAAATATGGAATGGATTCATTTTTTGTTTTTGAATGCACTGAATTTTATTAAAAGCATTACTCAAACTCAACTGTAATATTTTACCAAGTGGTCACTTTGCATGAAAAGAAATATGAATTTAGATTATGAGATGTTTATCTTCTTGCACATATTTTTGCTTAAATTATTTATGAAGTCGCATCTGCCAGGATAAGAAAATTGCACTTTTGGAATCAACAGTGTTGTTGTGTTATTCCTCAAGGTATCTTGCATTTCTTAAGTGTTAACTTCACTCCACTCAAAAGTTTTTCAAACCCCATTTTAATCATGCAGATATCATCAGTCTAAGCCCTTCTGGCTCCACTGTAGTTGCCACACTTTGACTTCAAGGGTCAAAACAGCAGAATGAATTTGATGTGTATTCAAGCATAGCTTGAGTTAAAGCAGCAAAACAGAGTAGGTCCAAGCTGTTTCATCTCCCCTGTTATGACGAATTGTTCAGCTGGAAACTTCTCAGGCTTATGTAGAGCTGACTGTTAAGGCCAGACCTTGATCTTTTATATCACTAGGAAATACAAGTTGCAAATGAAAAATGAAGCTTCCATCTGCATTTCTATCTAAGTGGTTTTTCCCTTTTCTTAGTACAGAGGTAAAACAAGACCTGGAATTTTCAAAGTCAAAAATTGAAAAAAAAATTGAAGTCTTACATTCTATACGTAAATAATTTCTTTAGCCTTAAGGAGTACAGAATGTTAACATCCGTAGGGCGTATAACAGCAATTGACATCTCAGGATACTTCTTCATTAGCACTGTTCAAAACTGCAGACTGTGCAGGAATGTAATGAATAGTTGAAAAAAAAAAACTAGCAACACACAGGAATACTGAGAATTCAACCATTTTTAGCTTGTGTGTAGTTCATATCATGTTCAACTGAAAGGCCCTTTCTTGTAAATATTCATCTTTTGATAACATGAATCTTCCTTTGAGCCCATCTGTAGAGGGAAATGCAGGGAATGCAGGAGCAAATGCTGTGCAGTGGATCCCAGGCATCGCTTGGAGCAGTAGGAGAGTGGATAAGGTCACTTTCATAGTTCTGGCTTCAATGGAAATAGTGAACCTGCTCATTTTGGAGCTCTTTGCTTCCTCGGTGTATGAAAGCAGTTCAGGTGAAGGTGCATCCCACTTGCAACAAGCACAATCTCAATGGAGATTCAGACTCAGGTGATTGACCACATCATTTTTAATGAACTGGCAGAAATAAGATTGCTCAAGGTTCTTTATTATACAAATTCTTTAATTTGTAATCCTTAACATATTGAAATATCTTCCTACACGCCTTATGCAGTACAGCTAAAATTCATCTGAGAACTAATTATACTGCAAGCATTGAGTCAAAAGTGGTAATTGTGTGCAATGGGCAGTGAATATACACTTGCTTGCTATTTTCTTCAAGCAAGTGGCTTGGTCAGTTGTGTTTCTAATTTAAAAAGAATAAGACAAATTTAGTAGTTGGTAGGAAACTAGAAAATGACACTCCGATTTCCTTCTGCATGCAGAGTTTTTTCAGCATTGAAACTCTGCTGAAGCAGAACTATAGCTGGGCCAGTACGTGCAGGCATGCCAAAAATTCTGTGGTTACTGGATTATTTTGGTGTGGTTGCTCTGCTACTTCAAAGATCTATTCTTTCTGGACTGTGCATTTTTCCATTGTTTCAAACAATGCTGTTAGCACTAGGTAAGCTCCCAGCATATCACAGCAGTGCAAGGGTGAGAGTTAGATCAGCCTATGGAAGAAATAAGAACCTTGTAAACTCTCCGTAATTTTTGCCATTATATTACACACCATCTAACCTCTGCAATTATTATTTATGTCATTTTAGTGGAAAACACATTGTAGTGGAGAAAACCATTTTGTGACTTCTGGCTTCTGAATTACACATCTACTGCACCTTTAAGAATAGTCTTCCTAATTTAAAAATCCCCCTAACAGAACAATGAAATGAACTGAGATAGGGATTCCACACTGAAATAGAAAACTGCAGTCTTTCTAACTGTGATTATTTTCCAGATTGCAGATTACAATCTATCTGATTCACTTGCATATAGATTTAATTATGATTTAAATCTTCGGTGAGGATAAGAACATGTTATACTCATTTAGGAATACATTTTGGAATGCAGAAGCCTGCTGGAGCAGCATTTCAGCATGAAGTTATTTGAGGGTTTGGACAAAGTGCTTTTTTAAGGAAAGGTTTATATTTTTCATAGAACCTGTTAGTAATTTGATGCTGTCAATGAAATTGTGTGGAGTGGGAAGGCTAATATCCAAACCATGTGTTTTCATTTAGTTCAGTATTCAGGCACGAGATTGTGTTTTCCAAATTTTAGGGAAGAAAAAATGTAAGTACCTGATGTACAAGAGCACCTGAGACCTAAGGTTTATATGTCATTTCCATTCTCCTGTGTGCTGAGAACTATATTTACACCTTTAATGAAAAATATGTATATATTTTATAATATTTAAATGTGTAGGTGAACTTACAGATCTTTTCCATTTTGAGATAAATTCATATCCCGAGTTGACACAATCTGTTTCCAGTGCATCCAGTTACATATGAAAACAGAAGCTAGTATATGGAGCTCACAGTAATGAAAGTGAATTCTGAAAGTTAATGTGACAGCAGCTTTGGTACTGAGCTGAAAATTATGAAGCAATGTCCATACGTTCCAGTACTTCTTCAAGGATTAGGCAATATCTTGGTATTCCGTAATCCATTCTTTGCTGCTAGTGAAGAGGCTGGGTATTCGAAGTTACTTCATTCTGCTAAACAAAAGGTAAAATGCAGAACGGTTCTCAGGAACTTAAAATGTGACGTGCTGCACAGTTTCAATAGTGCTGCTCCACGGAGAAGTTTGGCTGTAGCACCATATTGCAGCAACACTCATGGTGTTCTGTGACATGCTAGCACTGCTAAGCCTATCCAAATCTGTCAAATGATGTACCTCCTAGTAAAGACAACAAAGGTCATATGATTGAAATAGGAACAGTGTTTGCATATATGTAGAATAAGACTCAGGAGATCGCTTCTTATTCCTCTTTGTTTCCTGCACGTGCATAT
Organism: Pavo muticus; assembly: GCA_016647715.1. Classification (NCBI taxonomy): domain Eukaryota; kingdom Metazoa; phylum Chordata; class Aves; order Galliformes; family Phasianidae; genus Pavo; species Pavo muticus. Next base: position 2,809,304 of record JACDJE010000023.1, on the reverse strand, counting down.
CCTCGTGTATGAGCATAAAATGAGGGGGGTGGGGAGGATGTACCTAGTGCCTTGGATATGTCCTGAATCTACTCTTTCAGTTCAAAATTTCTAAGTGAAATCTTGGGATTGGACAGAACCTCTCAAAAGCAAAGCCGATTCTGTGAGAGATGATGGATACAGTCTCTGGAAGCAAACCACAGGCTGCCTGTTTTCAGACTGTCTGAAGAGCAATTGGAAAAGATTTGGCCGTGACTTTTCCTGGAAGTTGCTCTTTCAGGGAGAAGCAATTCCCTGTTAAGTAAGTGTTAACTGCTGATGAGATAGCATTTTCTGCTCTAAGAGAGAGCTCAGTTACCATGAGAGGATTTCTTACAAAATGTTCCTTACCACTCATGAGGTTCTTCAGTAGTGTGCTGATATGGGCTCTTGACAGCAGTGTTATGATGGAAACCAAAACAACTTTCTGGCTCACTCTCCAGGAGGGGCTAAGTAACTGGAATCCTTTGTTTGTTATTTCTTGCTTGACTAATGCATATGGTTCCTAGCCTTCCACTCTTGAATGCAAAGATATCTTTATTAAAAAAAAATGAAGCTTGAAAGCGCTGGAGGAAAGAGAAAACAAAAAATATATATATTTACTCTTATTCATGAGATCTGTACATCTCTGGGCCTCATTTTTAGCCTCTCTAGGCTGAGGATGAGGCAGATTATTCTCTTGTGCTTACAAAGGAAGTCTTTGCTTCATCTCGGGAGAATAGTTACTGCATTTTGTGACTTTATTTAAAAGCTAATCAGGGCATAAAATAATTTCCTCTGTAATGGAGTAAAATCTAAACCATTAATATATTGTTACCATGTCTTTCACAATTTGAACTGTGCAGGGACTTTCCATTCAATGTCAAACTTGAGAAAGTGATTATTTTTTATTATTTTCGTGTACTGAAGGCTTCCTTTCTTTTTCCTGCATTCTTTTTGATGTAGTGTGAGTAACACTTTAAAACGTGTCACAAGTAACTCAGGAATGAGCACTGACCCAGAAATCCAGTGATCATTTACAAATTTAAACAGAATACCACTTTCTTTTAATGTGAAATCCTAGCTCCCTTCGACTTCTTAGCACAGATTTTCTTCATTTTGCTATGTTTTTAAAGCACTTAATGCTGTTCTATTGGGAAGAGCTTTATCTATTATTTATCTATGGCTTCAAGCAGCCTCTTTGCATGCTTCTTTCAAGTACGAGGCAGCCAGCACTACTTCAGTAAGAGTAAGCTTTCTGGAGTGTAAGACTTCATTTAAAAGTATTCAAATGGCATGTGTTTGTACAGACTTAATCCTAATGCTTGATTTTCATATTGCTTAAAATAAGCAAAACCAGTTTAGGAAAGTACACATGTAAATACTTTGGGGGGAGGTTAATGAACTTACTTGTTCCTTTCCCTGTAGTATGTATATTAAAAAAAAAACAAAAAACAAAAAACAAAAAAACAAAACCTATTACAAGATCTTTCCCAGGATGACTTGCATAGAGTACAAAATTTGTTTCTCACAACATTAGTAAAATGGGAATATCATAACAAGTTGCAGATATGTTAAGTTGTTAGTTAACAGATTCTGAGGCAGTTGTTATACTAATGTTCGGTCACAACAACAAAGCATAAAATCTTTTGGAATAATACGTATGTTGCTTCTAAAATGATGCCTCCTATTTATTTGCATGGAAACTACAATAGATACAATGAGCACAATAAGATCATTTGATAGAGCAAATTCTCAGATTCAAAACACTATTTTTCAGCATAGTTGCCACCATTAGCTGTGCATTTTCGCAATTGATGAATAAGAAGAGTCTGCAGGCTGTGCTCATATAGAATCTGCATGGTTGCCTGGAACATGATTTGTCTTTGTCATCTTTGTTGCCACTGCTGAAATGCACTATCCGTCATCTCACTGTGCTCACATCCACTGTTTGGTCTCCATAAAATAGGAGGCATTACTTTCAGAGCAGTCCTTGTATTTGTGAAAGAGGAGCAAATAGGAAATGTTCTAATTGACTAACTCTTCCAGACCGACCACTCCCACAAGCTATATCAGCAGTGACCCTTCTGATGCTGAGCCAAGATGCATGTGCCAGACACTGGTCCAGTCCAAAGACTGGCTATAGACAAGCTACTGTATTCAGAGACTGCTATTCTCTTGGCTTTTTCACTGGAGAACTTCACGATTTGATATTAGATGTCTGCACAGATCATAATGTTATTTGAACTGCGTGGGATGTGGGATTCCACTTCTCTGGAGGAATAGTGGTGCTTTCAGCATCTGTTCCTCCTCTCTAAACAGAGTAAAGATTCTCATGGGGGATGTTCCCTTTCTCAGGGGAAATGATGAAATAGGTCCCCAGTGTTATTTAATTTTTTCATTCCTTAGAAGATAATATTTTTAAAGAGTTATTTTGGTATCTAAAGCATAAAAATCATTGACTGTTCACAGTCCTTGTTTTATTCTCCCAATTGAGCAGCATATTTAGATAAATATGTTGGACTTAGGCCAGATTGAAATCAGAATGTGATACTGCATATGCCTCTGACCTACCATCTAGATATGTCCCCAATCAAGAGCCTGTTTTCCTCAACTCCTGAGCAGAGCCTCTGAATTAATAACAAATCATTACTATTTTTGTGGTTTTGTGGACTCTCCAGGGAGATACTGTGAATATATTAAATTACCTTTTTCTTAAATAGTTCTCTTAATAACTCTTGGTTCTGGTACTATTTGTAGATAGCTCACAATACATTTTTGTAGATGTTGTAGGTTTGTATTTAAACCATCCTAGGAACTTACAATAAAGGGCACTATTTGTTAAAGAAATAAATAAATAAATCTGCCATCTTTTCTTAAATTAAGTATATATCCATTAAAATATGCTTTTGAAACTATAGGAGGAATGAAAAATTAATAATTTTCTCTTTATCCATTTTAATTCACTCTGAATAAATGCTATGTAGTTAGAAGCATTATTTTTCAAATAATTTACAGTAAAACAATGAAGGTGCCTAAAAGAATATACAAAATAAACAGCTTATCATGACATAAGAGTAAGCTTTATTCCTAACATTCAGGATTAGAATTGCTGCTCTAACTTAATCCCAGACTGCATCAGAGAGCTCTTGGAAAACAGCTCCATTGACAGAGAAAGAGGAAATTTTTCTGTCTTCTGCTCAGATCACTTCAAAACCCTTTGCTACAAAATCTTGGTTTTTGTTTTTTGTTGCTTTTATTTTTTTTTTCCTAGCAGCTGCCATCTGTGTTTTGGATTTTATTAAGTGAATTTGTTTCCCTGAACAAAACAACAAAATAAAACATCATTTGGGCTACAAAACTGAGTAGACAGGTGGTCTTCATAAAAGATATTTTTCCCATTGTACTCTATACCACCATTTAGTCTAATTATCCCCATCATCTCACCCCTCATACTGTGATTTTTTTTTCCCCTAGAGGAAAGCAAATAACAGCACTTCTTTTTGAGATCAAAGAATTAACTTGGAAATCATGCAAAAAAAAATAACACTGCCCATTGGTAGCCATGCAGAAATGCTTTGGCAACAAAATAAAGGATGCAAAAGGGCATTTAAAATCTAGTCCATCTGTAAGGAAAAAAAAAACAGCTAAACTATTTTCAGGTTCTGTGCTTGTCCTTTTGTTTCTCTGGCAGTTCATACTAGCTTTTTATGAGCATTCGTGTTAGAAGCTTGAATTGAAGAGTAACGTTCACTCAGTTATGGAGGAGAAGCTGCAATGTTCTGTGCGGGGCTGTGGGAAGAGTACTGCACATCAGGAATTGAGAAGTTGTTTTATTGCTTACTTCCATGAAAAGAGAGATTACCGTGTTGTAATATCATAACATAGCTTTTGATAATTCTTTTATTTCTAGTTCTTTCCTCCTCACCTCTCCCTATGCCAAGATTACTACAATAATATATTTAGCGACAAAATATAAGTATCTGCTCTATCAGTATAATTCAATTCACAGAGTCATGGAGCCATAGAAAGGTTTTAGGGACTGTTAAGCCCACCCAGTCCCACCCCCTGCCACAGGCAGGGCTGCCACCCAGCAGCTCAGGTGCCCAGGGCCCCATCCAACCTGGCCTTGAGCACTTCCAGGGATGGGGCACCACAGCTTCTCTGGGCAGCTGTGCCAGCTCCTCACTGCCCTCTGAATAAAAAAATTCCTCCTAATATCTAATCAAAATCTCCCCTCATTTACTTTAAAACCATTCCTCATTTTCTTATCATTATCGGACTGTGTAAAAAGTTGGTCTCCCTCTTGATTATAAAGCTCCCTTTGTGCACTGGAAGGCTGCAGTGATGTGTCCCTGGAGCCTTCTCTTCTCTTCTCTGTACTGAAGAAGCCCAGGTCCCTCAGCCTTTCTTCATAGGAGAGGTGCTCCAACCCTCTGAACATCTTTTGGCCCTCCTCTGAACCTGCTCCAACAGCTCCACATCTTTCTTATTCTGGGGCCCCAGAACTGGGCACAGTTTAGAGATAAGAATGTGATGTGAGACCATATCAAAGACCATGCATAAGTCCAGATAGATAACATCAGTCACTCTTCCTTTGTCTATTGATGCCATCTCTCCATCAGTGAAGGCCACCAGAGTAGTGAAGCATGAACATTAAATATATGCACTACCATGCATCCCCATAGAAAATTTTACAGCCCATTACAGCTGGCTCCCTTTTATGAAATGCTGAGAATGCCAAAAGCGACCTCAGAGATGAATTGGTAAGTGTTTAATTTGGCTTTTAAAGAAAAAGAGAAAATAAAGCCTGGGACAAGTTCTTAGATGTTTGATGACTTTCAGTTGCCTTTCTGAAAAAATAAGCTCAGGCTTCAGGTGCTTCTGTCCCTCAAATGCTAAATAAAATACATCAATTTTAATACATATTCCCATATGTTCACATTCTAGAAATATGCTTTCTAGAAGTATTCATGCTCATATTACTTTTGAGACTGTTAACAAAGAAAATTCCATCAAATGACTGTGTGCAAAAAAGTGAAAACTTGAAGTGTCTAGACATGGTTAGAGTGAACATAAATATGTGTGTAAATGCATTGCATGTATTTAAGTCCACTTGGTGATTTTCACTACTTGTTATTAGAGCAGTCTCTCAATTCATTGTCAGTGAAGTGGCTAAGACATGAGAACTAGGACATTTCTAGTAGAGCACAGGATGTTACTGTGTGGGAAATGCTGAGGAGCAAGCCAGGATTAAAAAAGAGAACTGCAATGGGAGTTCAATTCCCTATTTAATGAATTGATCCATTTTATAATCTTTTTAGTTATATAAATGAAGGAAGAGAGTACTGCACAGGCCTTGTGGTCACAGCATCTTCATTTTAATAGAGGAATGGTGATTTTGTTAAAACACCATGGTCCCATTGCAAGGAAAGGGAAGGGCAAGTGAAATTCTTCTGTGTTAGGTAAAGTTAGTTTCTTCTGATATATAATCATAAAACCTGCAGGTACTGAATAAACCCTCCTTCTTCACACGATATTAAAGAGGTTGAACAAAGTTCTGTTGCCAACTTGTCCTGAATCATTCCACAGATTAGGAATAGTAACCAGAAAAACTAAATTCAAACAGAAACAAAATTGCAAATCTGCAAAATGGATCAGAGAATCTGGGCACAAGGATTGTCATGTTAGACACTGGGGAGGAGGTTTCACAAGTGTCACAAGATTTTGCCTAATTTTTTCATTTAGTCTTCATATCTCAAAAAATAGCAAATATGGGAATATTAGGACATTTGTGCAGATGAAAGCTGTGGGAAACAGGTAGTATTGAATTAGTGAATTGCATAGAGGGCAAGCCAGAGAAAAGGCAGGGCAAAATTTAGCATGTATGTTTTCAAAGAGTGCTCTAAGTTTTCCGGTAAGAGTAGAATATATTGCCTTCTATAAATACTCCCAGAGCAGATGAGGCTGAGAACATATTTAAGAAAGATGAGGGTTTGTCATGGTTTTACGATTTTTGGTTACCGGTATTCCACATCGTAACATCATGTAGTGCACTGGGAGTTAAAGTGTTAATCCTCCAGTTCCGGGTACCTGTCCCCGAAGAGAAGAACTACATTCCCCAGAAGCCTGTTCACTGTGCTGTTATCGTTTCTGCTCAGGGGGAACAGATATAAGGCCTTGGTAGGTCATCTGACCTTTCCTTCTTCGTCAGGCTCTCCTCCCTGCTGCTCAACCCAATTGCGCGTCTCACTTCAGCATTAGTGTAAGGCCTTCAGCTTTCGGACAATCTCTCATTATATTTGATTTATTAGCTTCAATTCTAATTATATTGTACTATAGTGTGTTATCTTGCATTCTGATACCATATTTAGTAAATTAGTTTGTTTCTCCTCAGATCATTACCGCTGTTTTTAATTATTTGGGGTCCCCTGTTTCCCTTTTTCGGAGGCATGGAATCCTTCCACCCCACTAGTCAAGGAACTGGGCTGAACCAGCCCATAAACCGTTGACAGGGTTGAGCACAAGTTTTGCCTCCTTACAGAATCATAGAATCCTTAGAGTTGGAAGGGACCTTTGAAGGTCATCTAGTCCAACTCCCCTGCAATGAACAGGGACATCCACAGCTAGTCCAGGTTGCTCAGGGCCCCATCCAGCCTGGTCTTGAGTGCCTCTAGGGATGGGGCATCCACCACTTCTCTGGGCAACCTGTTGCAGTGCCTCACCATCCTCACTATGAGATTTTTTCCTTATATCCAAACTAAATCTCTTCTAAGTTTGAAGCCATTTCCCCTTATCCTGTCACCACAGACCCTGCTGAAGAGTCTATCCCCTCCTTTTCTGTAGCTCCCCTTCAGATACATAAAGGGTGCCTAAATTATTTTACTGCCTCCAAATATAAAGTTAGCATTTTGGCAGTGGCCAATGAAGTGGAAGATGCTGAGATAGGAGGGATGTGGTTGCATTTTGACAAGTACATAGGTCACCTCCTTTTTATTCCCATGGAAACTACAACAAAGAGCACAAAAACACTATTTGATAGAATTCTCAACTACAGAACACTGTTTTTCACAGTCACCACCATTAGCTATGCATTTTCACCAGAATGAGCAAGAGCCTGCATGCCTTTTGTGTAAAAATCTGTATGGTCATCCAGAAGATTGTTTGTCTTTTGTACTGCTGTCACCACTGCTGAAACACACCACCAACCACTCACTGTGCTTGCATTTGTTCTTTGGTCTCCATAATTATTCAGAAAGCATCATTGAATGTCAGTGGGTACCATTTTTTCCTCATGGAGGAATTCACTGACGCTCCTTTGCTTCATCCACACTTCCATGTTAAGTGCCATTCTGTCAGTCTGCCTTTCTGCTGCCATCTGTCGCACGGCAACAACATGTAACAGAATATTGGTGGGAAGGTAAAGAACCCCCTTTACTGATGTAAATGTTGCTCCATGCTCCAGAAGTTCCATGCAGCCCAGGAGAGGCCCATGGAGGAGCAGGCTGTCCCCCTGCAGCTCACAGGCACTGTGTGGAGCAGATCTCCCCATGTAGTCATGGAGGAGCCCACAGCGTAGCCTGAAGGAGGTGCAGCGCATGGAGAGCATGTGCCAGAGCTGCAGCCTATGGAGAGCAGCCCGCGGTTGGGCAGGAGGGCTTGGCAGCCAGAAAAGTATAACTCACCACAATTAATCACTGTCCTTTTTACCATGTGGTAGGTAGCATACCTGCTGAGTGCCCTTCCATCACTTACATTGTAGGCACTTTGTTTTATACTGGCACTTAGTGGACACCCTGAAATATTTACAGAATTACCAGGCCTGAATGGCTTTCAAATACTTCCCAGAAACTGTTGCACAGTAAATATTAATCACTTTGACTTTTTTAAGATGAGGATCATTCATCTTTTCTGCAATTCTTTATCTGTCTAAGAATCTGGTAGCAGAATAATTGTTTCTTTTCATAAAGTAATGTAACTTTCTTGAGATGCTTTTTCATTTGTATACGTAGGCTATTTTTGAAACGTTGTAGACAGTATATACAAGTTGTGCATCTGAGAAAGTTCTATAATGTATATAAAGCATCCATATATTCAAGATATATATTTTTAAAAGCTGTGTGTCCAAAACATTTGCATTACATTTGCAAATGTGAGTAAGCCCAGGGGCTGAGAATCTATGGAAATGTAGTGGTTAAAACCTAAGTCTCATCATGTTTTCCGAGTCTTCAATCTGGGCAAATACTCATAAGAATGGATAAAGAGTGTTTAGCAAATTCTATGTCCCTATTTTAAAGCACAAAGGAGATAATGTACATAATTTTCAAAAAAAACCCACATTTTTTAAATGGGCTAAACAACATGTTTGCACCAGTTTTGCTTGCAGAAATATTGACATTCTTTTGGATGAAAATTTCAAGGATAGTCCAAAGCAAGGGAGAGACTCCTAGTAATGGGAAACATTGGTCTGTATGCACAAAAGTGTGTTAAGGTCATAAATAACTGGAAAGAAAGTGTTCTAGGGTATTTGGCAGACATTGTAGTAAGTGATGCTGTTAGTCTCATTCATAAAAAACACATTTGCATGGCAAAGAATTTTCATAAATCCTGTTTCATATGATGACGTGGTCATGTCATCAAGTTTTTTTTTTTTCCAGTATTTCCAATGAGTTCTCCAGCAGTGTGCAAGTCAGGGCACAACTGGGACTCCTGTCAGTTGTCCCCACATCCAGTGCCTTCAAGTCTAATGATGCTCTTAGCTCAGTGCTTGCCTGGTCAGACACAGCTAGAAGTGGTGTATAAGTGGATGGATAGGAGTCAAAAAAATGAGTCCTCTGCTTACAAGCACCTTTCACAAAGTTGTTGCTTTAATCTGAAAGTTGATCTGAATCTCTCGTTTTTAATATATATTTTGTAGCAGTTACATACATGTCTTCTAACAGCAGCAAATGCATGCTGTGGAAAGGGTTTTCTTCCTCAACAACGTCTTGTGGCTGTGTTTCACCTTTGTGAAAAATACAGCATTTAAGCCCCCAAATTTCAAGTTTGTTTTAGTTTTTAAGGACACATCTGAGCATAGGCAAGGAGAGAAGGGAAAGTGGCAGCTCTAGCAAGGTTTTAAATGTTGTGGGTACATGCTATATACTGAAGTTGGCAGTGCGGAACTGAAATTTGGCTGTGGAATCTGATAATCATATTTGCAATACCAAAAAGATGTTATTAATGTATATTGACACACTAAAAGCTTGAAGTGGTCCAGTAATGCCTTGGAAAAGATATACAAAATAATGTTTTGGTTTATCAGGAGATTTGAATGTGTGTTGTATAAACATTTTCATATCTAGCTCATACTATATTCAGTACTGTGTAGGGCTGCAGGACCTGACAAAAATGAAGTGATATGAAGCGTGAACCTGAATATGTGTCTTTACTTCTGTAAATCTGAGAGTGCTTCGTGAATGCCACCACCATGCGAATAAAGCACAGTTAAGAGCACATCACTTTGAACTCTTCCCACAAGCAGTCTGCAAGTAACAGAAAAATTCAGCAACCTGCTGTTATCATCTGCCACAGTTCAGTTCTCCCTCCTTTTTATTTATTCCTCGGTTGCCGTTGATGATGTGTATTTTCCTGTGGTACTTTTGATGCTAATGGCAATCCATAGGTGCTTCTGTGGTAGCAGTAAATCTTGCTTTAATCTACTTTGCTACTTTTTAATTTCAGACTTTATGCTTCAGGTTCAGTGCTTAAGGCTTTGTAAAAAGAAATTGACTTCTTCTTGGAAAGGGATGAAACTAAGAGAGCAGCACGGGCTTGCGAGGGTTATTCTCTGGACCTCACGTTCGCTTGGCCAAAATGAGGAGATCAAGGGGCTGCAGCATGAGATAATAAAATAGGCTTCAAGCCAGCTGGCCCCTTCAATTTAAATCCAAGGAATTCACCGAAACTTGAGGAAGAAAGGAAAAAAGACAAAGGTTTGTATGCCAAGTATCTGTATTGATTTGGCCCTTGGTTCTGTGTAAAACACTAAGCAATTATAAATACATTTATGGAAGTCTGGCATTTTTCTGTAAGGTGAAAGTGTAAGTCAGTGTAGGTGTTGTAGTAATTTACATGCTAACATAGTTTTTCTACAGATTCTATACTATTATAAGATGATAAATAGATTTATTTTTAGTGTAATCGGTAACAGTTCTACAAATATATTAGTGATATAAGTGTTTTGCAGTATAAATGCTTTGTTGCTTCACTAGATAAGAAGTATAGCTGTGGGTTTTTTTTTTTCTTTTCAATAGATGAAGAATTTATCCATTGAATTCCTTCCCAAAACCACACTAATTGTAATTGCCAGAAGTGGCATGAGGCTGAAAGCAATTCTTTTTTCAATTCTTTTTTTTATATCTGACTTTTTGTACTGCAAATTCATTCTTATTGCACATTCTAACTATTGAAATGCAATAGTAAATTACAGGCAATGGCACATTTCACTGAACAAATAGTCATACTCCAACAATGGATGTCTTTTAAGACTGTGGGTTTTTTTCTTATTTTATTCCTTATTGTGTAAGAAATGGGAGTTTTAAAGTATCCTTTAAAAACCCAGCTGCCAGTTTCTATTAAATTCCTACTGACATGGATGTTTCCTCGTGGATGTCAGGATTTGACTCCCAGAAGGCTGTATGGAATTCCCTGTGGCTGTGTTGCACCACTGCTCTTTGAAAGTTGCTACGTCAAGGTTAGCAGGAGGACAGATGGGCAGGGAGGAATGCCATGAACAGCATGTGAGAAACTGTGATTCATCATTTTCAGTCTGCATACCATCTTTAAATACTTAGGAGTCCCTTTTTGTCTTTCAAACCACCAAAGGAACCTGGTATTCCATACATAATTTGGGAATCGGGAAAGAAATTAGTTGAGAAATACTTTCTTACTAAAAAAATCCTACATAAACAAACAATAACATACTTCAGCAAATGCTAAATTACAATTAAAAAGTGCTGACTGCAAATTTCATTTCATTCTTCTTAGGAGTAAGCTAAGGTGGTCTTGAATGAAGGGTAAAATTGCAAGTTTCAAATTCTTCTAACCACTGAGGACTGTAGGGTGTAAAAAGAATGTTTCCATTTCAGACTGCAAAATTCCCTGAAGGATTATCCAATACTTAGAAGACCAGTGCTTCCAAATCTGTTAGGTACATGAATATTCATGAAGGCGATGAGTAAGAACATGTGTGAATGTGTTTGCAGTGTCATGAATATGGCAAACAGACTTATTCAAGATAATGTAATGCATAAATCACAAACATCTCTGCCTCGTGGAAATACATTCTGTGTGTGCATTCTTAAACAGATAATCTTTGTGGTGTTAGAAGATGTTCAAGAATATTTCTGTAGTTCTTCCAATATTTTGCAGTTTGTCATGCACTAAATTCATCATGGTGTCAGTGCCATTGGCTTACAAACTTTATCCAGTACAGCTAAAGATTAGTGTTAGTGAACCTTGAAGACGTTGACAGTATAATTCATGTTTCTTCCAAGGCTTGGTTTCATTAGTGAAGCATCATAACAGTACCTTTACTACAAATGATAAGATTATGCTTGAGAGCATGATGCTCAGTGCAGCCAAGAGCTGTTTGGAAAATACCTGTGTCCAAAGTCAAGAGTTTTTAAAAGTGATTGCTCAGCTGCTCCCAACAGAGTTTTGCTATGACATATTTAAACATGCCTATTTTTCTGTACCCAGTCTGGAGTGATCTTCAGTCCAGTATTTCCGTGTGCAAGCAGTGACTAACTTTTGTGTGTAGGAACAAGCAAAAGGGATGTGAAGACCTGCCAGAACAATTCAGTTCCTACAATTAATATGTTAAATCCTGAATATTTGTTTTCTGAATTGTAGATAATATAGAGAATGTTTCCAGGATATATTTAAAAGATATTTTGCTTTGAATAATTTGTATTATATAAAAATATTAACTGTTGTCAGTTCTGAATGATGATTTTAGTGAATACTGTGACTGGTCTTGCTGAATGCTGTATGTGGTATTTTTTGCTTAAGAATAAGCTTATATAGTGATGTGGAGTTTCTTTTTCAAATCGTGCCTAAAACTGTATACCTAAGGTTTATCAGGAAGTTGGAAGTACTCTTTTACTGAAATTGTATATAGCTAATTCTTTATTTTCATTTTTACAGAACTTTTAAGCATGAAAAAAAAAAAAAAACCTTTGATACCTGATATGACTATTGATGGGCTTTCAAAAACATTTCTCTATACTAATTGGAAAGATATCATGCTTTAAAGCATGCTATATAATAAGGCTTTTAGCCTATAAGAAAGACTGCAGTAGTAGTTTGCCAGAAATAAACATTGCATCATTGCATATGTTTGCCATTTACATTGCAGCTAGCACAATTCTTCCCTCTGAGATTCCTCTGGGTTAGTTAACAACTAAAAAGTTCTTCATCAAATTGTTCTTGTGTGCTGCCAGTGCAAAAGAAACGCCAATTCATCTGCCAAGAAAATGGAAGATATGCATTAGAAGAATATCTTAAGTTCTGTGAGGTTAGCATGAACATTTTGTCCTCTGTTTCACAAATATTTATTGTTAGGAACTTATATTTGCAAATAGATTAATTTGCATAATATTATTCAAGGTAGTAAAATTAATCGTGTGTTTGCAGAATGATGTATGTATATATTAACAGTGTTTGACTTGGCATTTAATTTTTGTCCCATTTTATATTCTGACTCTTATTTAAAGTGGAACAAATGTACAGGAACCTGATTGCCATCACAGCATATTATTTAGAAACCTTCCTACATCTCAGAGTTGTAATATGGGTTACATACTGGGATATAAATAATGAGGTCAGCTTTAAAAGAAGAAATATATTACATAACCATGTTTTTACTTCATTCAGGGCTGACGAAAGTTAGCAACTTTGTCAGTAGCACAGGACAGTGTATTCTGGTTTTTGTATTTTCATCAATATACAGCAACTGTAAATACTAAATGACAGCTGAAATAACTTTCCACAAGGAAAATACATAGGAAGGTATTACATGGCTCAATCATTTTGCAAATAGATGTTGGCAGTGCAGAATATACCAGAATCTAGAATGTTTCTAGAGAGACCTGAGTTAGATCATTTGTTGTGCTGTCTACCCTGTGGCTTTTGTATGGGCTTGGGATTGATGTTCCTCTAAAGAAAACAAAACTTGAAAGATCCAATTCAGTCAGGGCTGAAGTTTTCTCTTCCAAAAGATTCAGAGCAATTTTTTGCAAAGGGCAGCATCTATCTTTCTCCTGGGAAGGTTGTGGAGAGCAGACTTGGAGTGCGCTGCTGCCGTGCGGCCTGCCTGAATTGTAACAGAATGAAAAGCCTCAGCAGTGTCATCTGTTGCATGAATTTCGCAGAACTGTCTGTTTTGTTCACAGAAGGGAAGGGTATTCTGCTTCTCACATCATGGTCTTAGATGTGTAATCACAGATCTCATGAAGGTTTTTGCTAGGGAAGTACAGCAGAACCTCACAGATGCACAAGGCAGCAGGAGACTTTTTAGTGGAAGTTGCCTTTCTTGCCTAAGTCCAGGAGGCTACTTGTAATAGAAATATTTTTTCCACTGAAAAAAATCTAGACTAAATATGCATGGGCTGTGTGCTTAGCTAATCTAGTCTAATGGCAGAAAGCCTAAATTATCCATATGCTCACCGTGGTCTGGAATTGCAGAGGCATGCTGACAATTTGGCGATTGTGACTGTTCCTGTGGGCGTCACTGAGACATTCCCGTTTCGCTTCATCTCTGGTATCATATGATGTTCTGGGAAGTTGTGTACATTCTGTTTCTTCATGCTTCACAGAGAATGCCATTGCGTATTCTGAACACCCAAGAAGTCAAGAAATATGTACCACAAGGTGTAACTGACCGGGAGTAAAGCTTTTCTCAGGCTGATATTTTAATGCTGCCAGCCAATTTCTTTCCTTATTACTGTCCCCTCTGCCTCTAACGTAGCCAAGCTCTATTAGCCATACTTTTCATTTGTCACTGCTTTTCATGTTTCTTATCATACTTCATTATTTCTTTTTTAACTAGACCATTACTCCTTAGTATTGTAACACTGCTTGTATGCCCCTGAGTGTGTACTTCTAAGGGCAAATCACAGCACGGGGAAGTTAGCTGTGTGCTGAAGTTATCCACTGAAGCAGAAGAAAGAAAGCTGTCCCTTATGCCATAAAGGAAAAAAAAAAAACATTGTGGAGTTCATTAGGACTGAAACTAGCTTGAAAAGAAATCACATATTTAGTATTTAGCAAAAAATATCTGGTTACTGACAACTAGCAATTAAATTGCCTATTATTCTAACTTCACAAAGGGCATCCAGTTTGTCGTTAGAAGAGGTTTGAGACAGAAGCCCTAAGTTAACTCCATTACTAAATGTTCCTGCATTGTTGTTCAGGTGATTTTTGTCCATGACATCTTGGTTTTAGCCATGTTATTCATACCAATGGTATGAAAATTGGCAGCTAAATGAAATAAATAGAACTTTTTCAGTGCATTTTAACCAAAATTGCTTTGTAATTCTTGCTCACATCCTGTTGTCTGTTGAGCTAGTATTGAGGAATAACAATAGGTGAGTGCTTCAGGCCATTGGAGAATATTGACCACTAAGTCTGGTATCACCAGAAGTTTATTGGCAGTGCCAGAAGGAGTATGCAGCAGCCTGTGAATATTTACTCTTAAGATTTTCATAGGCTGCCTTTTGAAAGTTGACAGTCATACCTCACTGGTCTGAGAAGGACAACACAGCAAAACCTGCCCTTATGCCAAGGTGATGGCATGTCCTCCGGGCAGAGGACTGGGGTTGTGCTCTGAAACAGAGGCATCATCCAAGGCAGAATCGCTCACTACAGTAATGAAGCTTTTTTTCACATTATTAGAAATGTTTCTACTGATACCATTTTGAATGTAGCACATTCATTAAAAAATCTTCACTGCTGAATTGAAATCTAAAATCTTCCTACTACGGCATATTTCTTGCTCTATGACAAATGAACCATCAAGAAAAGGAAACAGACATGTTTTTACAATTGTCATAATTAAACTCAAATTCTCCATTTATCATTCTGCTTAATTACTTTCTCAAGAATGCTCTGTGCATCCAAGTTAGATATAAAGCAGCAGAACAATTTCTGATTCATATTAAATTGATTGCCTTGTCTTTTGGACTAGCGGGCACTGGAATCCTTGTAATCCACCTCCATTATGTGTAAAAAAGTTGAGTCTTACACCCTTTCTTTTGATTAATTTTCCCAACCCAATAGCTTTAAAGACTTGAAAATTTTACTTTTTTAGTGAACTTTTTGGCCTTCTTAGAAGTTGTGTCAAAAAGAGGATGTTTTTTACTTGAGTATCAATAGATTTTACACTTTTTAAAGTCTAGTTTATAAAAACATTAAATATGCTGATGTTAACGTTCTTTATCATAACAAAGCAAGTAGCTGTGTGAATAATGCATGGGTGTCAACTGGAAAATTGACAATTGGAATCTTTTTAGAGCTTTGTGTTTCTTGACTGAATGCCTAGCTAACTAAGCCATGGTGGTGTTTTTGTTACTCTATATGTATCTTTAATCTTTTCACACAGAATTATTTTGGCAGCAGTAGTCCAGCTGTTTTCTTCAACCTGAGTAATCAAACACTGGAATAAGAAGTTACAAGAAGTGAACTTGTAAATGTTCAGTCCTGGTGTGAGTTCCTTTTTTTTCTTTTTTCTTTTTTTTTTTTTTTTTTTTTTTAATGAGAACCTGTAAGGATGCAATTATCTTTACAGCCACTCTGGTTGCCTCTGCCATATCTGAGTTCAAAAGTTTGTGAGAAAATGGCAAAAAATACAGCTGCGTATTCAGTCCAAATTGTGACATACCCCTTTAACAATAAAGGAAAAATATGCTCTTTTCTACATGATGTGAGAATTAATAGAAGTCAACCTGAGCAAATAGATGAAACATCCCAAATCTGCTAAAAACAAGAGGAGTACAAGAGGAGATGCTCAGTCATCTAAGAGGTTTAAAATTGAAGGGCCAAAGAGAACAAAATAGCTGACAACATCTGAGCTTAACAGTAGCTCCTGCATCAGACAGACCTCGAAGTTTGACTGTGCAAAACATGAGGAGGGATCTGTCCATGGGCTCATTGGCTTTCCCACGTAGGCAGTGTACTTGGGAAGTCAATGCTTTCCGAAGAAATGAGGAGAGAAAGTGGAGGGTTTGTGATATCCTCTGTGCTTTTTGATCTTATTCTTTGATCTTCAGATGCCACTGCACTATAGATCCTTTAAAGATCCTGTCTATGGAGGATTTCCCTGCTTCATTTGCATTGTAGCCCAAAGACAGCAGATTCTTTTATCTCTAAGATTCAAGATTTTATGGGTTTTTTTGTTTTTTTTTCCCTTGCTGTAAAGAAGGAGGTGGTGTTTGCTTCTTTTTACTCAAAATTTTCAGGGAGCACGGCAGTCTTGTATTTCAGTCCCTGACACCTTAAATTTGAAATAGGACCATGCAGCATGCAGGGCAATGGGTAAAAGAATGAGCACCAGCACATGGTTTGGAGGGATCCTATCAACCTTATTGCCATGGGAAACATGCCAAGTAATGATTAACAAATTGTTTTTATAGCCATCCTTCGTCTCCCATAGATTTCAAAGATGCGCTGTAATTGTCTGCAATCACACTCAACAGCGGTATTAAGACCATAAAAACTTCCTTTTAGATGAGTCTTATAGAATTGAACCAACAGTAAGAGCCTTAGCAAGCTCGGCACCTTTTTCCTTTTCATTCAGGGTAGGACAGATCATTTCCTACTGTCTCAAATGTTTTATTTTGAACTTTCCCTGCAGAAGTCCCAGACCTGCTAGTTTCTTCCTGTTCTGGGAAAGAGAGGAATGATTTTTGAGTATGTACAGCTCTTCTGAACTGCCTTACATACTCAGACCCTGAACTGTCAACCTATACATTATTTATCCTAAAAAAAAATAATAAATAAATAAATAAATCATTTCTTAGCATTCTACTTATTCACTCACAAAAAGAATAACAGCCATCCCCGGATTCACTGGTGTGCTCTTATTTGGTGTGTTTTCAGTGAGTGTGTGGAGCATAAGTGGTTTGTCTTGTCTTCTTGTTTCACACTGCTGTACAAAAATCTGTTACAAAGAATGATGAAATAAAATATTGAGCCTTCTCATCCCAGCTTAGCTGCATTTGTTCTGAGACTTGAAATAAAAAGGAAGAGACTGGATAAAAGAAATATATAGCCCAGTAGGAACCCACCTTATTCCATGTCGCTATCCTTATCTAGAAACACAGGAATTCAAAGCGCAAATGGTCAAACTCTCTGTGATCACACAGCATCACATATGCTCAAAATGGACTTTCAAAATGGGTGGTTATTGAAAACACTGTCCTTCATTTATCTGCCAGAAGGTGGATTTAGAGAAACCATACATTTCTGTCTCCAACTACGCAAGTTATCCAGAATTCCTTCACTGGACCTCTTCTGCAGTGCCATAAGCAGTATGTTCTGAAAAAAAATGGATATTGTTACACACAGTTACAGTAATGCAAGTTTTGCAACAATGGCACCTGGCATTTCTTTGCTAGTACTCACATGTGTTGTTGTTTCAGCATGGGTTAGCTTGACTGTTGGAGTCCACAGCAATCACTAGGTCTGACTTTCCTGTGAGCTTCCCAAGAAAGAGGACAAATGTGAAACTTTACATCACATACTGAGGGTGGGACATGTTTGGGGTCTTGAGTCATTTTGTTCATTTTTCTCTGTGTAGAACAGATTTAAAATTGTAGTGACTAAAAATATGAATGGAAAATAAAATTGGTTTAGTGGGACATTGGATATGATTCTGAGTTGCAGTTGTGAAAAGGCAGACTAATGGGAGTGGTCTTAGGAGAAATGCTCTTGGTTTATATAATTACTGATAAAATGAGAATCTGGATTTCTGTATGAGCATAATTTCAAGAACTTGAGAATTATCTATATGTTGAAATGAACTGAAGACAGCTGTGAATAAGTGTCTTGTACTTTATATGTCCTACTCTGCTTACAGTCCAAGCTAGAAACTTCATCAGGAAAAGCAGGGAAAGACCCAAGCCATGCTCTGACACGGTTCCAGGATGTTTTCAGTCAAGTTCTTTATAAGAAGAGGAATTTGTAAGAACAAATTTGTATTTAGTGACACAACATATTAACATTTTTGTATATCTTATCAGTGTTCAATTGTCATAGAATCTTATAATGGCTTGGGCTGGAAGGGACCTTAACGCCACCCAGTCCTGTGCCATGGGCAGGGCTGCCACCCAGCAGCTCAGCTGCCCAGGGCCCCATCCAACCTGGCCTTGAGCGCCTCCAGGGATGGGGAGCCACATCTTCTCTGGGCAACTATCCAATGTCTGGATGGAAGGCAGCTTCAGAAGTTACTAAAAGCCTGAAAACGTGCCTTCTGCTGTTACTTAAGAAAAAGAAATGTAATTCAGTTTATGAAACAGTTCTGCATGACACCATGATGAGGGAAAATGTCTCATTGAGAGAGGTCTATCTGAAAAGTCAGTCTCACTTTATCTAGCGAGGATGTATCAAGCTGTAGCCCAATATGTAGTATGATCTATCTGAAAGGTCTATCTGAAAAAGTCGTTTCAAAAATTCCACGCTAGGAAACCAGACACATTTACATGCGGCTATGTATGGGTAGTTAAATACCAGAACAATTTGCTTGGAGGTGTGGCAGATTCTGTTACTTCATACCTTTAAAACCTAAATGACCGCAGGTTGTGCTCTGTGTCAGTGACAAATTGTGGTTCCATTGTATCCATTGTTATGGACGGTTTTTATAGCCCTTGTATAGCCCTTGTTTATGTATAGGGACGAACTCTGTAGTGACCACGGCCTGTTTCAAGTTTGAGCAATAATGCTGCCATTTAACACACAATGAACCTCATGTTTTGAAAGTAAAGACGAGATTTTTGTTGAATAGCTAAAATGTAGTAAAGTGAAAATGCTGTGTATTTTTATTGAGGCTTAAGGGATCACACTCTTTAGTACATGATTAGAAGTAGACTACATAAATCCACTCTGCTTTTACCAAAAGCATGAAAAAAAAATGAAATTAGGTGGCAGAAGTAACAAAGAATTACTATGATCTCCTGCATATTTACCAACAGCTTGATAGCTATAGTGGTCTGCTTACGAGGCATATCCTTTAAAGAACTACTTTCTTGAACTGTTGTCAATGTTATGGAAATGTTTAACGCACACTTAACCTCAGCAGCTCTTCAGAATTTAAAGCTTAATTTAGTTAAAAATAGTTTTAAATCTCTTACTTAACTCATTTTTTAAAATATTTATGACAAGATTCTTTACAGTAGAACTCAGAAAAAAAACCTTTTCACCTTAAAGAGTACATTATTCCAGTGTGTGGATACTTTATTACTTGGCATTAGTTATAAACTAAATTTCATGAGCTACTTCTTGGGCATGTCATTTACGGTAGTTCCATATGATAAAACAATGACTTGCCAATACCATTATCTTTCAATGTGTATTATCAATGGTTTTTAAACTGTACATACTAAATATCACAGAAAACACTTATTCCTTATTACTGCTTTAAACTAGCATGTATTAAAAGTGGAAATTAAGTTCATTCCATTCACTTTCATGTTCATGATGCTCATGAGATTATGAGAAGCAATTGTTTAATTCTCCCACTGAGATCTATAAAGTTATATCAATTGGGGCACTGCTAAAAATAGTATTAAAAAAAAAGGAATTCAACTCACACTTCTTTTTCCTTCTTTTAACTTTTTCTTCTCCTCTCTACTCTCTCGCTCCTTCACTTTGATTCCCTGTTTTCAAGAACACTTATTAATACTAAGAAGTTCAAGTGAGGTAGAAATATTCTTGGCCATATTTTAGCTGATTTAGACTTACTGACAAAATGCATATACATTAAGTTTTTGTTTAAATTATTTTTATTATATTTAATGTCAGCAGTGTCTGAGGTTCTGCAAAGGCTGTTGGTGCTTTGGTATTTGAGCCTCCAAGTGAAACATACAATGCCTCTCTGAAAGTAATGCCTCCTATTTATTTCCGTGGAAAATACAAGAGATACAAAGAGCACAATAACTCTGTTTGATAGAGCAAATTCTCAGCTACAAAACACTATTTTTCAACATAGTCGCCACCATTAGCTATGCATTTTCACCAGCAATGAACAAGAGCCTGCATACTGTACTCATAGCTATCTGCACCAGTGGAGGTGACCTGCTGTCACTGTTGCCACCGCTGTATGCACCACCCACCACCTCACTGTGCTCACACTCATGGTTTGGTCTCCATAAACATTCAGTAAGTGTCAGTGAATGTCAATGTGTGCCATTTTTTCCTCATGGAAGAATTCAGTGACACTCCTTTGCTTCATGCGCACTTCCATGTCAGACTGCCCCTCTGCTGCCATCTGTTATACAGCAACAAAATGTAATGGAATAGTGGTGGCTAGTTTCAGCCTCTACTGCCATACCACCAACATCCGCCTCTGATGTCATGGGCCAACATCATAAAATAGGAGTCATTACTTTGTGAGCAACTCTCGTATAGATGTCTAATATGTCTACGAAGCCAGGCATACTTCAACAGTAAGATGTTGTATGGCAACTGTTGAGTCACAGCCTGAACCACTGATTGATCACCTGGGGAAAGGACCCAGTCAGCCCTGGGAGCAAAGGTGAAGGTAATTCACCTGTGTGAACTGAAGGGGTGGAGCCTGGGTGCACCTCTCTTAGACCTCATTTAAGGGCTGACTGCCACTGGGAAAGGATCCCTTCTAGAGATCCTTCCTTAGTGAAGCTTTCCCCTGTGAACCTAGACTCTTCTGATATGGATGAGCAATCTTCTTCCCTTCCTTTATAGCATCTTTCTGTCATGCTGGTCCTTCTGTCATTACACCTTTGTTGTAATGCCTTTCTCATTGTATTGATCTGTCCAATTGCTACAGATGTTCTTTTATTATTTTTCATGTCTCAGCATAGTGATGATCTTATGGACAGAGTGCATACAGTGACAATAAACTCATTATCAGAACTAGTTTTCCTATAAGCATGTACGTGAAGTTCCTGGAAGTATCTGTGCAACCAGGATAGATAGCATCTAACTTCAGGGTATCATCACCATATTTCTCCACTTGTCAAAGCTTCAGAGTGAATCTTGTGCGACTTCACCAAACTGATAAAAGATCACTCACAAATCAAGTAAAGATCATTTGGTCAATCAGGTACAAATGACAGTTTAATTCCATGACATTAGAAATCTGAACTGTGTAATTCAAGTTGTAGTATGTATCTTTCTTATTCAACTATCTAACATCAGTCAGGTATTCGTAATGGATAATTTCATCAGGTAACTTTTTCAATGAATTTTGCCTCTTCCTGATTTAGAAGTTATTCTTAAAGCAATTTCTGAAATGTTTAAGGTATATTCATTGTTCGTTAAAAAAACAAACAAACAAACAAAAAAACTATGAATCATTTTCAGGATGTTTGCAGGGCTTCGTTAGAAGTATTTTGTATTCAGAAATTAAGCTTCATTTTGATTTTACCTGCGTATTACTGGAATTATTTTCTGATTCTTAATTGAATAACTCCTACAGTAATTCTTGTCAGGTGGCATTTGTCTACATACCTCATTATACTGGTTCAAAACAAATTTTCCAGAAATATTATTTAATCTTTAAACTTGCTTCCAGATATGTTTAGGTTATTGAATCTATTTCCCAAAAAAAATCATTAAAAAAAATCCACTTAAGAAGCATGAGCACAGTGGAAACAAATTACATGCGCAAAATCAGGAAAAAAAAATGGAGTAGCTCTATTGTTTCTATTATTATTATTGTGTTTTTAGTCAGAACTATATGCAAAGAAAAATCAGATGTTAAAGGATTCTTGTAAAAGCTTTTAAATTGTTGCTGTTGTTAACTTATTAATTAAATGCAGCTAAAAATTCTGTAGATTAGGCTGAATTGAATGAAGATATTGAGATGTCTTGTTCTCTGCTAGAGGACAGAATAATCTATAGGAGAAAATAAAGTGCCCAATGCCACACTTGGGAAAGAGCACTATCCCCACAGACTTTGTCTTCTGCACTTAATTTTCAGGTGACACGATGCTCTATGAATTCTTACTTGGTAATCTTCAGTAGCTTTTTAGAAGTAGCAGTATCTTTTTTCAGAGATTTTTTAATAAATGTAAACTTCTTTCACAGTTTGCCTCAGCTCAGAAACATTTCTCCCAGAATTCTGTGAAAAAATATCAATTTTCAAAATGGTTACTGTTTCAAGTTCTTTGTAATTAGGTTTACGTGAAAAATATCTCTGATAAATATCCCCCTCTGAAAAGAAGTTTTTCTGTTTCTTATTACTTCAGATTTCCATAGAGGTGAAACGAGACAAGTTGATTTGACTGAGTGGCTTAAGACATCTAACAAATCTAACTAAACTTTATAGCTGTACTATGAAAACAAATTATGTGCATTCCATCTAATATATAGCAACAAACACAGACTACTTGCTACTTACTGCAACCATCAAAGATAGTTAAATGTAGTTATAGTTCTTCTCTAGTATTTATATGCTAATGAATATATGAGGTAGTTGGGTTAGTTTTACCTGGCTTTTTTAAAAAAACTATAAACTCAGGGTGTTCAGTGTTATAGTCCTGCTATACTCTGCCTTTAAGTCAGAGGTTTCATATTCCATACCAAACAGCATTAGCGTTTCTTTTTTTTTCTTTTTTTCTTTTTTTTATTTCTATACTGAGTTGGAAGGAACAGGTTAAAATAAGAAAGACTGAGTTTTGATGTAAGCATGAGTGTTTTCTTCCAACCCAGTGAGCTTTCTGCCTCACTTTCTGAGTTGATTTATCTCATACCTTCAGAGAGGTCTCTTGTTTATTCCATATGTTTTCTACCACACAGAAGTTCATTGGCCTTGGGTATGAGCAGAATGTTCTTAGTGATGATTCCTTCATCTCTCTTCCTACTGCATCACTACAGAAACATGGGTAGGGAATGCAGCTGGCAAGTATCAAAATGCGATGGTGAGGATTCTTGATCTGGGAAGACCTGAAACATGTCCACAACAAGGTGGAGTAATCATACTAGTGACGTTTCTTGATACTGTCAAGTAACATAATAACAATATGGCTATGAAGTAGGTTTTACAGGAAGTTCTTACTGATCATTCTCACTGGTAGTTACAATAGCAGGTATTTTCACTGAGGCTTTGCATTTTTTTCTTTCTGGTTGGCTAGTGGGGGTAACATATTGGCTGTCCAGCTGTGAAACTCAATAAGCTCTATAGTGTCATTATGTTGTAAATCTTACCAGTGGTCTTTTTCTGTAAAGCTCCCATGAAGTTTCTCCATGATATCACTTGGAAATTTATTACACCATTTTTATTATTTCTGGGACTGGCAACAATTTTTCAGGGGTGACACAATTCAAACTGAGCTACCAGTTGAAAACCAAGATGGGAGACCATCTACAAGCATGGAGACTAATGCTTCTATGCTTTTGTAGAATTCACTTTTTCTTGTTCTTGAAAGAGCACAACATACTTGGAAGAATATTTTTAAAGGAAATCAATCTTTATTTATTCTATTCTGTTAAATGAGATCAAGGTCTATGAGTAAGATTGGAGCTGTAGAATGTGTCTTATAAAATGATGTTTCATTAAATTAAAATGAGTTGGGTGCTCTTCTATGGGGAAATAAATATTTAACATAATATTTAGCTTGGTTTCTAAATAGTAAGGAGTACAAAGTTTAGAAACAGTTTGAGTCATGTGCCCTGCTGCTCAAGACAAGCAAAGCCACACAACCATAGTATCCCTGCTGCCATAGGTGTAGGTCCTCTGGTTGAGTGTACCTGGACTGGACTGCAGTGCATAGGACTAAAAAAAAAAGTTCTGTCTGGCTTGTCATTGAATATTCTGTTCAACATATAAGCAAAAAAGCTCTTGAGATCATGAAAACCTCCAACATGAAAAGCTCAGGCAATAATTTAGCTATGATTTCTATTGCAAATGTGCCATGCTACTGACTTGCATGGCAGTTAATTATGTTGTAGAAAATGTGTTAGTGAGCCGTGCTGTTGAACATTGTGTAACGATGCAAGACTGGCAGCTTCCATTAGATCTCTGGCAAATAGACACTAGATTCTGTAGTAGCTCCTTAACTTGGTCACCTTACAGTCCTTGCCATGAGGATCAGATGCTTTTTTTTAGAGCAAGGTGTTCATCTTCCCTATGTGGCCAAATTGCAGAGCATGAAATTACTTGATCTTCACAAGAAAAATACTATACATTGCATACATTGAATGTAGGTTTTATCTGCTGAGTATCCCATTCCAACTAGTAAAACTGAGCCTTTAGCATTCATAAGTGACCATCTTACAGGGATCTATACACCTAAAGTCTCCATAGGGGTTAAGGTCATAAATTTTATCATCCTACAGAATAAGAAGGATAAAATGCAACATCTAAATGTATTTATGAGGTATACTCTCCAGTGCTGCCTGTATACCACTTATTGAATGATTCGGTTTAATATATTCTCTTACATGCATGTTATACAGACAACCTTCTGATCATTTTCTTTCTGAGAGAGGAAAATACTGATTGGCAGTTCTGAATTCTCCACAAGTTCTCCAGCTGATGTACTGTACCTTTCTGTGTCAGAGTGACTCTGTGTACTGTAATGCAGAAAATGCATGAGCAGTCTAATTATACACTATATCAGTACTCACTGGAGCATAACAGAATTTCTGAGAAGCTAAGTATTAATTGTGTGTGCAAATGAAGAGAGTGGAAGTGCAGATGATCACAGTTAAGTATTTCTATCTATAGAGCCAAGATTTTTGTATGCAATCCTGCCTATTGCCAGTTACACTTCTAAGAGAACTGAAAAAAAAAAAAAACCTGTGTGTCAAAATGTTACTGACATAAGGTCTGCTAGAATTTCAGCAGCAATGTGATGTATTTAGATATGACTCAGAGATTAATTACATGCTAGGTTCCTTTAATGACTACAGCTTTTGTGGCACTCCCAGTGAAGAATCAACTTACTATTAGCCACAGGGGTGAAGAAAATAAACCCAAGCCCAGACCTTCAAGGCAAGTAACATCATGTTATTGACCACCACAGCTGCTCACCAAAAGCACACAGATAAAAAGAATAATCAAATGTAAATGCGAAACTTTTCACCACAAGTATATGCAAGCAAAAGGGTGTTTGAATACAGACAGGAAAATAAAATAGAATCATCTGCTTTTATTAAATCCAGTTCAGAGGAAAGGGGACACCTCTTGTTTTTTTTGTGTGTGTGCCTTTCTAATAGGACTTCTCAGAGATTAGCTAGAGTTTAGTCACCTTTTTACTCCCACTTCCTGATCTGCCCATAAAGTCAGAATACTTATATTCCTGCTCAAAACATTTCTCTTGACGATTGCCCTTCTCCTGTTCAGAATTAAATTAAATTTTAAGTACCGGTTTCCTGGTGTTACTGTTGACATGGAAGTAAAATGCAGACATTCTCTTGAGAGTTTTACCCAAGGCACAGTATCTTTCATATTACTTGCCAAAGTGAATTAGGAAAATAATGTGAGATCTCATTTTCTTCTGAACACCTTTAATAAAATGTGTATGGATGCATTTTAGAAGATGTTTCCTTTTACTGGTATCTAGATTTTCATTACTGTGATGTAATATAACAGAAAAGCCACACAGAATGGCTGCAAAATATCAAGACCTTTAGGATAAAGTGATGTGCTGCAAAGTGAGGAACATGTGGAAGACTGACGCTCAGCATAAACATATGTTGCTGGTGTTTGTAACAGTCTAAGAAGATAGGAAAGGAATTTCCCTGGGAACATCCCTATAGTGTGCAAGAAAATAAATAATCAAATGCTGAGAAACTTTGCTGTTCAATATGGAAATGAGAATCTCTCTTTGTTTGCCCTAGTGCATAAAATGGGAGCATTACTACAAATAGTATTGCTAAAAAGGGTATTTCACATCCTCCCACTTCAAACAGTAACCCAGCATTTTTTTGGAGAGTCTGCTGTGATCTGCGTTAAAGGTCTAAATGTGTATTTCAATTTGTGCTTGTGATTAAATGCATTCCTTGACTCAGACCGCACATACAGGACTTTGTATGTTGAGTACCTTCTTACTGTGTATCAGCCCTTCACTTTCTGGACCTGGCACAAAGCCGAGGATTCAGAAGATCCATCTAACTCACTGAATGGTGTCTTAGAAGAACTTCATTCACTGAATAAAAATCTCCTTAGTTTCTGAACAGGTACAGGTTAAGGTGCAGTTATCCTAATGACACTTAATTAGGGCATTTCTGTTGGTATGTTGCACATGAAGTAATTACTCGCTTTCCAGATATTACGATATATCACATGCATGTTTTCTAATTAAGCTACAAAGCAACGCACACTGACTTACGTATCACTGTAATTCATAGAATCATAGAGTCATAGAATGGCCTGGGTTGAAAAGGACCACAATGATCATCTAGTTTCAACTCCCCCGCTATGTGCAGGGTCACCAACCACTAGACCAGGCTGCCCAGAGCCACATCCAGCCTGGCCTTGAATGCCTCCAGGGATGGGGCATCCACAACCTCC
>JACDJE010000023.1:2759794-2782189 GCA_016647715.1 Pavo muticus | reverse complement strand
GATGTGTTGGATCTCTGTAATAGGAAAGACTCACCCTTAGTTAACTCAATCATTGGTTCATGCCATGAAGGGGTGGAGTGTATGGGAACTGTTGAATCATGGCCTGAACCTCTGATTGACCACCTGAGGCAAGCACTGAGTCAGCCATGGGAGCACAGGTGAAAGCAATTCACCTGTGTGCCTGGAAGGGGTGGAGCCAGGCTCCACCTCTCCTAGGACCCCATTTAAGGGCTGACTTCCACGAAGGAAGGATCTCTTCCTGGAGATTGCTCCTTCTGGAGTCTTGCGAGCCTACAACACCAGTGAGCACCTTTCCTTTGTTTGACTATTCTTACTAGCCTGACATCTCTATATACCTGTTAACTTTACAACCTGTTAACCTTACACCACCCCTTTTTTAATTCCTTAATTCTGACAGTTACCTTAGTAGTTAATTGATTTTACACTTTACATTATGCATTATACTTTGCATATCGCAGCTTGCCGTACTCTGATCATAAACTGCTACAACATAATTATATCACTGAAAATTATCAATGTTGACTCTTCCTACTGACCCTATCAAACAAATTTCTAATTATGAACATTTGTAAGTCTCTAATGGCCATGTGCCAGTTTTCATTATGTTAGTCATTTTGAGTTATTAATTATCTATTATCTACTATCTATTACATTCTCCTGTATTATCTACTTACTCTCTGTGTACCTATGTATAT
This sequence comes from Pavo muticus, assembly GCA_016647715.1. Taxonomy (NCBI): domain Eukaryota; kingdom Metazoa; phylum Chordata; class Aves; order Galliformes; family Phasianidae; genus Pavo; species Pavo muticus. Next base: position 2,781,473 of record JACDJE010000023.1, on the reverse strand, counting down.
ATTATTTTAGTGAAAGCATTTGCCAACTCATTGTTTTTCACATTATCCTGTGAAAATGTAAGCAACGTTATTCTTCAGCCTTGTGAGATAAAACTGTACTGGGCAATGTAGCATATCAGTAAGTCTTTTGTAAGTGAGAAGTTTTCACATATTTCCAAAAGAGAGTACATATCTCTCCAGGAAGACATGTTTTATGAGTAAATTTGGAATACAATATAGTTAATTAAATAAAATTTGTTAAAGTTTATGTAATTTGTGCATTCAGTTTTTGTTATTTTGCATGCATTTTCCCTTTAATTACATTAGAATCTAGCCACTAAGTTATTCCAAAGAATTATTGTGCATTAGGGACACTATATTAGCACCAAGGATGAATATATTTGTGTACTTCTTACCTGAGGCATCCTCAAGCAAACAGAAGCAAATATAATGTGATTGCTGAAAATAACAAGCATTCTTCAACCTTAAACTTCTGTGTAAATTTGTGTCCTTTATTCCATGCCATCAGGTGTTTCTGGTTTGCTGTCTTAAAACTGCTATTTCATTGTTTATTAATATGCAATATGTTCATCAATTATCCTGTCTTACTTCATGAGTAATTAAATGTTCCTAGTTTGGACAAGAAATAGCTAGTTCTCATGGTCTTTAATCACAATTGCACATGATAAAAAAAATTCAGGGTCTGTCCCTCAGTAAATGTTTCCACTGTGATTGCAGCAGAAAAGCTCTTATAGTACATACTATCTATGCCTAAGAGTTGGGAATAAATAGTTCTTACTCTGAACTACAATTTCTCCCGGTTTTTAGAAACTTTACCATCACCCCTTCTTACACAGGTTGGTGGCTCCCATTTATTTTTTTTATTTGGTTTGTCCATTACTCTGCGGCTCAGGTAACTTCCCTTTTTTTCCTTCATTTTTCAATCTGCTATTCCTGGAAAGCTTTATCCTCCTTCTTTTTTTGTTGTAACTTTGTGGTCTTTTGCTTTCTAAGCATACCTTCTCTGTTTTTCCCTATCTGTTCCTCTGATTCCTTTTGGGCAGATCATACTATCTATTTTTTGCTTATTTCTCCAGCACTTCGTTATGGAAGATTCATTGACAGCTGAGACTCAAAATGAGTGTAGAACTGAATGTTATCTTTTCTCTTAAACATTTCCACCATCCTACATGCCATCCAAGCTCATACAGCACTGCTTAGCCAAGCTTGTTATATCTTCCTCCACAATTTATGGAAAGCTCATCTCTTTCTCTCCGTAACAGACAAATGCCATTTTTCATAAGCATTTCCAATTTTTAAGAATTCTTGTCCAATCTCCTTAACATCCATATTGCCAGTCCATCCAAAACATAGCTGGTGACATTGCTACTCTCATCAGTCAAACCACACTCATATTTTTAAAACTCATCTTTATCTTCAAGATGTGCCAAGCTATTCTGCCCCTGTCTATAAATCAGATTGTTCTACGTGTTTCCTCAACCCAACCATTCTGCTACAATAATGTATTAGGATTACATATTCTTAATTATTCTATTACATCCCCTCTACCTGTCATGACTTCACTATTCTGTAAATTATTGATCCTTTCAGTTCCTTGTATACATATGCTCATTTTCCACAGTACAAAAAAAAAAAAAAAGCCACACAGAAAAAAAAAAAAAAAAAAAAGGAAAATACATCAATAGTTCTGGGGATGTTTCACTTTACTGCACTTATTGTATGGCACACTTTTCTATTGTTAACCTTAAGATAATCAAGATTAATCATCTTGATGACTGATGCATGAATGTTAATGGATTAAAATAAAAATTAACTGGCTAAAGCCTTATTTTCATAATCCTCCAAGTATGAAATATAGATGTCTATTCATAGAGACCTAAAACTGGAGGATTTCTATTTGGTCTTTATATCCTTTGGTGGTATTTTTTTGATGGGATATTCTTGGTCAATTCACATTTTTAATGGTTCAAGTAATGGATCTCCTACTACATCCCTTTGGATGTTCTCTGTTACACAGTCTAATAGATTACATTTTTAAGGAAGTTGGTGAGGATATAAAATGTTCTTCAGAACTGAGACTGTCACTACAGTCAAGTTGACAAGGTCAGCTCTCTGCATTAATTATTTTTGTTCTTTTAAAAGAGCCTTAGACCACAGTGCTCTTCAAGTAAGCCAGTGAACTCATCCATTTGGAGTATTTGAAGTGCCTTTTTGTGGTATTTTAAAAGCTGGATTTGGAATTCAGAATCTCCTGAGAATGAAAATTTTCTGCATCGCAGGAATACTGTGAGGGAGAGTGAAATGAAGGACATCCACTCTAGCTTTGAAACATGTTGAAAAAGGTCGCTACAGTTTCAGGAGAACATTAAAAAAAATGTTCTGGTGAAATGCAGAATATGCTTTTTCAGACTGATATCAATTTAAGCTATTTTAGAAAACTCAATAGTTGGCAATTTGCAAGTAGGTACAATGTATACAATCTGTTAAATAATGAACTTTATCTGAAAGAACATTGGAGGAACATGGTGGAAAGCTGTTTTCTATGCGTGTCTATCCATACTCCAGGAAAGATCTTAAGAGCAATGTTTCTGGATGTATGACTTGATTAGCCATGCTGAAAGGGAATAAAGCAGCTGAGTGACTCACATTCCAGTTCTGTGTAGTATAATAGGGCATCCTCTAAAGTCTCCCATCGGCACACGAGGAGCTGAGATGGCACCACAAGAATGTTTTGCCACTTCTGAAACCCTGTAATTTATACATTAATAGCTCAGAGATTTCAATAGCAGTTGTGTACAGCCTTCTGCTAGTGGTTGATCTGAAATGAGGACATCTGACTTCAAACTGTGTGGTTATTTTATCACTTGTGATGAAGATTTGCATTTTCACCTTGTAATCAATAGTCTGTAACACTGTGACTCACTTCAGGGACAAATAACTGAAAGTGGGTATTGAGCATTGAAATCCAGATAGTTTGGCTTCATTTTGATGGGTAGAGAAATGTTTAATTATTTTACAATTAATTTGAAAAGATATTGCAGAAACAAAATGTTGGTATTGTCTGTAAATATTTACAGCACAGGCAGGCAACAGGGACATAAAGTAAAACTGCTCCTGAACACATATGCACTGGAGCCAGAAGAATATTTCCCAGCAGTTGCACCATGCTTTGTATTTAGCCCAAAGTAAACACAAAACACTCCATTAAGGAGATGATCTCTCTTAATGCATTTATTTGGTCATGAAAACAAGCACATGAGCAATTAAGGCCTCTTAGGAGGTTCCTGTCCACGAATGCTTTCAGGACTGAGGTTTTAGAGTATAGACAGTGATACTTATCTTGCCGTGGATTAGTGAGCAATGGTAAGTTTCATATCAGAAAAGGTTCTTGCATCTTTTTTCTAGCTGGTGAAATAATATCATTTTGCTTATATGTTACTTAGGTATCCCGTATCACTATTGGCATGGGAAAAAAAAGTGATAAAATGAATCAGAGAATGTTTGTTCCAATTATTTTCATAACTAAAAACAATGAAGGCTAAAAGTACACACGCTTTTTACTCTCATAGCTTGAGTATCTCATGGCTTCTGTTGTATTTCGTTCTTTTAGGCCTTTCCCTGAGGTCTGCCTGCTGCATAGCCATATGTTTTAGATGACTTTGGAACTTGCATTACATCGACGATGAAGGGTTTATCTAGCAGCCGTAGTCATCATCATGGGGTTACCTGTGACCCTCCGTGTGACAGCCTGCCACATCACTCAGACAGGAAGCCATATTTGTTAAACCCGGTGGACCCCCATCCTGCAGACCACCCTTATTACACTCAAAGGAACTCTTTTCAGGCAGAGTGCATGGTGCCCTACAATGATCAGATTGCCAGCAGCACGTTCCCTCGGAGACACTACAACTCTCACCACGAACTCAAGGATGAGTGTGCTCTGGTTCCCCATGGAACTGCCAACAAGACTAACCGCATTCCTGCCAACCTTTTGGACCAGTTTGAGCGGCAGCTGCCTCTGAATCGGGATGGCTACCATACTCTGCAGTACAAGCGGACTGCCATGGAGCACCGCAGTGACAGCCCAGGGAGGATCCGGCACCTGGTTCATTCTGTCCAAAAGCTCTTTACCAAGTCCCATTCACTGGAAGGACCATCCAAGGGGAGCGTCAATGGGAGTAAAGCGAGCCCAGAGGAGTCACAAACGATGAGGTATGGGAAGCGCAGCAAGAGTAAAGAAAGGCGATCAGAAGGTAAGCCCAGATCCAATGCATCAGGATGGTGGAGTTCAGATGACAACTTGGACAATGATGTTTGCATTTATCATGGTCCCAGTGGGGTAATGACCATGGGAAGATGCCCTGATCGTTCTTCTTCCCAATACTTTATGGAAGCCTATAACACTATTAGTGAACATACTGTGAAGTCATCCAGAAGCAATAATGATGTCAAATGCTCTACCTGTGCTAACCTGCCTGTGAATTTGGACTCCCAGTTAATGAAGAAAAGCTCTTGGTCCTCTACATTAACCGTGAGCAGAGCCCGTGAAGTTTACCAGAAAGCATCAGTTAACATGGACCAGACAGTGGTGAAGGCAGAGACGTGTCAACAGGAACGGTCATGTCAGTACCTCCAGGTACAGTGTGGAGAGCTGATTGCTGTTAACTGTGCTCTGCCATGTCACAGGTGTTTGTGGGGGATGGAGGTTAGCTCTGATATTTCAGCTTTCCTGAGAAGTATCTGATCACCAAACAAGGGGTGATGCGGCTGAAAATAAATCTATTTTCTTTTTCTTTTTCCTTTTTATTTTATTTTATTTTTGTCAGCATTCAGTATTTCAAAGAAACAGTTTGTGTTGGTACAGGCTTAATTTTTTTCATGTGGGAAAAATAAGACCATTTTGTGTACTTTTTGCATTTATAAAGCAGTCACAGTAGGGGTATAGAGAATGTGATCTTGTAGTGCTTGTAGTTAGCATTACAATGTCAATTAACTGAATGTTACCAGGATACAAATTCTTTGATTTCTGTAATTTCAGGATTTGCCTCCATTTACTGCTTGTTTTATTATGAAAGCTTTTGAGACCCTTTTGAGGAACTTTGAGGTACCTTAATACTTTCTGCAGCAGGAAAAACCCGTGTTCCTTTTTGCCACTGAATATAAATTCTCATAAAATACTTATTGAAAAGCGTCCAGATTTGTTTATCTGGCTATCCCTCTTTTCCATGGCTTTGAGTCAAAAATATAAAAGCAAAAGGTTGAAATTATTGCTTGTTTCTGATTATACATTTTAGGAGTACATCACCTACTCCCTCACAAGCTGTTTGCAGTTAATACAGCGTCACTATTTTTCACCAGTATTGTATCTTTAAATGTCAAGAATCAGATGTCTGCTCTTGGAGCTATCATACTGCCGGTGAATGTTTGTGGCAGGAACATGGATCAGAAAATATTAAAACAGTTTCATTCTTAGAAGAGCTGTGGATAGCTTTTATGCACTTTAAACAGAGCACTTATGGCACATCTAAGTGTGTGTGTACGATGGAGCAACGTTGCAGAGAGAAGAGAGAAGACCATGAGGAAAAAAGAGGTTTGCTAAGACAATTTGGTTTCATGTTACTGTAGTGGGACTGTTGTCTATTTGTATAGAAACTGTAACGAGTTTTATCATATGGGTGCTTTAATGTCAGCTTCCACATTCTGTTGTTTAAGTCAGTATGCAGAGAAAGCGTAGGACTGAGGCATCCACATTTTAAAAAATTATCTTAAAAAGTATTAATGAATGGCATGTAAAATAATTCTAAATGCCAGCTTCTGGGATTCTAAGCTTTAAATGCAAAGAAGAGGATCAGTGTATTTTCTGTTAATCGCTGGGGGATTGAGGTGTGGGACAGGGGGGTAATACGAGCACTCAGTATGTTTACAGCTGTGCATATGGACTGGGGAGGGACAGAGGTTTCAGAATAGCCTAAGGTTGCAACCTTTTGAGATTTGCTGCATTAAGTCTCTTTTGTCTGAATTCTGTAAGGGAAAATAAATTGTTATTTTAGATTTGATTGTTGTGATTACTTCAGACCTTGAGATTTCTTTTATTGATGTTTTTGTTTACTCCTTTGATCTTCCTCTCCAGTTTTGATAAAATAGCTGACAACTCAGTATGTGACCAGATGGCAAGAAAAGAGCAAAAAACTGTGCCAGCATTAGCTTTAAATGAACACCTCCATAGGGACTTTCAAACAATGTTTAACTAATGGGAATAGACTCCTGAACTGGAATTAGAGGATATTATCTTTGTCTGCATGAAATAGATGTCCAACAGTTGTCAAGAGCAGAAATTAGAATAACTAAATTCTCACTTTGTTTCTTATCCTGATTATGTTCTCACTCATACTTTTGTCGTGGTTTTCCATTTCATTTCATTTCATTTTTTCCAATTCTGTCCTTGTTTAAAAAAGTCAGGGAAATATAATTGAATTGAAACTGTTAAAAAAAAATTAAAATCTTAATCAGATTTTGATTGACACTGGAAATATTCAAACAGAACATGGTAGGTTTAAAGGAGTAGATTGGGATTATTCTTCTCCCTTGGCAGCTTAAAAAGATAACAAATGTATATAGACAGTAAAAACTCAGTCTGTATTGTTGAATTCATCCCATTGCCTTTCCCTTCGCTGCATCACTCATCTTTTTACACTGCAAGCCCTCTGGGACTTGGACTTTGTTTCCTTTTGTGTTTCCCCAGTGCACATCACAATGGAGGGCAGAATATAACTAAGGCCTTTTGGCTGTCCTGTAATATAAATATATATTAACAGTGGTAGAGTATCCCTCTGTCCATGGGATGTAGAAGCATTCTGAATATCTGTTATTTTCCCAATGATCTTCTAATCATTGTACCAAAGGACTGACATCCTGTGTTGTTAGAACAATTAGGAATGCACTAAATGAGATAAAAGCTACTTAGCTGCAAATTCATGTCAGTACTGGACAACTCTGATAATGATTTTAATTAAACAAAGCCTCTTTGTTGCTTTATTTAACTCATTAGATGTTAAATAGATGCTCTTATCAACTCACTTGTAATTTAAGTCATCGTTTATTGCCCAGGACATAAACTCTCTGATCCCTGAAGGAAGCAACTATTTTGTCCATGCAAACTGTTCTTGTGACAGTATCTGGATTCACTGAAGGAGTGATGCTTTCTCAAAATCATAGTTCAAAAANCTGTTTAAAAGGCAGAAGAGCTACTGAAATGATAGTGTGCTGTTATTTATAAGCTGCCCTACTTCCCTGAGCAAGCAGAGCTCAAACTGGAGACTTCCTACTGATCATCTCATACAATTTGTGCAGCTAGGGGCTTTAAAGCTCATCACAGGGCACTTCTATCTATCTGCAGTATGTGCGTGTGTAAATTTTTGTGGCAAATTCATTGCAAACAGCTTTCAAAACATGGCCTGTTGTATCTAAATCCTTTTGAGAGCTTTGGGATTAAAAGTAATGTACTTTTCTAAGGGATTATTGATAACAGAACTTAAGAATTTCAGAGTTATCATGCCCACAGAAGCTATATCTCATCAGTACTGCAGCTATAAACTACAGCACTAAATGTATTTGGTTGTCTAGAATGTAATACAACTACAAGTGTTCACCTTGCCTGAATTATGGGTGCTGTGTGAGCACTGTAACTTTATTTCCTCTGGCTTTTCTCAGTTAAGGATACCAACCGTAATGTCATACTAACACGTTTTATTTGCCATATTAAAGACTGATTCACAGATTTCTTTTAATGAGAAATAGCACAAATCCTTAACTAAAGCATAACGAATAAAACATTATACAGATAAAAGTACATGTCCTCTGAGAAGTCATTGCTTCTCTCTTATGCTCTTACTTGGCCATGAAATACATTTCTGAAAAGTGGTTGGATTTCAAGTCCTGACTGAAGGCCAATCATTTCATCAAAATGTCAGCAAAGCTTGGTTTTTCTCTGTTAATTCATTTCTTGTATGAGTGACTTGAAAAGCCAATGCTGACAACCAGGAGCTGTAGGCTCCTAAGTGTGTATAGGGGCTGTTACAAATACAGATTGAATTTCCTTTGTTTGCTGATGCTGTAGGCCTAGAATCAATGCAAGAAACAGTGCTAGAGGAGGAGTGCAAAATGTTCCATGCTCTTGTATGTCAAAAATCAAAACCACTACCAAGTACTATATTCGTTTGCACACTGCAAAGATGCACACATTAAATAATGGCATCATCAGCTTTCCAGATCTGAGGTCTAGACGTAAACTCAAAAGTCATAGAAGTAAAACACTTCATATATCTTTTTACTTGAAAAGGAAATTTATCAAGGCTGTATATTCAATCCTCCGATGTGTTCTGAAAATACTTCGTGCTCTCAGTCTGTAGACTTTAGAGTCTTAAGAGTCTTCCNTTTCAGGACTGAGGTTTTAGAGTATAGACAGTGATACTTATCTTGCCGTGGATTAGTGAGCAATGGTAAGTTTCATATCAGAAAAGGTTCTTGCATCTTTTTTCTAGCTGGTGAAATAATATCATTTTGCTTATATGTTACTTAGGTATCCCGTATCACTATTGGCATGGGAAAAAAAAGTGATAAAATGAATCAGAGAATGTTTGTTCCAATTATTTTCATAACTAAAAACAATGAAGGCTAAAAGTACACACGCTCTTTACTCTCATAGCTTGAGTATCTCATGGCTTCTGTTGTATTTCGTTCTTTTAGGCCTTTCCCTGAGGTCTGCCTGCTGCATAGCCATATGTGTTAGATGACTTTGGAACTTGCATTACATCGACGATGAAGGGTTTATCTAGCAGCCGTAGTCATCATCATGGGGTTACCTGTGACCCTCCGTGTGACAGCCTGCCACATCACTCAGACAGGAAGCCATATTTGTTAAACCCGGTGGACCCCCATCCTGCAGACCACCCTTATTACACTCAAAGGAACTCTTTTCAGGCAGAGTGCATGGTGCCCTACAATGATCAGATTGCCAGCAGCACGTTCCCTCGGAGACACTACAACTCTCACCACGAACTCAAGGATGAGTGTGCTCTGGTTCCCCATGGAACTGCCAACAAGACTAACCGCATTCCTGCCAACCTTTTGGACCAGTTTGAGCGGCAGCTGCCTCTGAATCGGGATGGCTACCATACTCTGCAGTACAAGCGGACTGCCATGGAGCACCGCAGTGACAGCCCAGGGAGGATCCGGCACCTGGTTCATTCTGTCCAAAAGCTCTTTACCAAGTCCCATTCACTGGAAGGACCATCCAAGGGGAGCGTCAATGGGAGTAAAGCGAGCCCAGAGGAGTCACAAACGATGAGGTATGGGAAGCGCAGCAAGAGTAAAGAAAGGCGATCAGAAGGTAAGCCCAGATCCAATGCATCAGGATGGTGGAGTTCAGATGACAACTTGGACAATGATGTTTGCATTTATCATGGTCCCAGTGGGGTAATGACCATGGGAAGATGCCCTGATCGTTCTTCTTCCCAATACTTTATGGAAGCCTATAACACTATTAGTGAACATACTGTGAAGTCATCCAGAAGCAATAATGATGTCAAATGCTCTACCTGTGCTAACCTGCCTGTGAATTTGGACTCCCAGTTAATGAAGAAAAGCTCTTGGTCCTCTACATTAACCGTGAGCAGAGCCCGTGAAGTTTACCAGAAAGCATCAGTTAACATGGACCAGACAGTGGTGAAGGCAGAGACGTGTCAACAGGAACGGTCATGTCAGTACCTCCAGGTACAGTGTGGAGAGCTGATTGCTGTTAACTGTGCTCTGCCATGTCACAGGTGTTTGTGGGGGATGGAGGTTAGCTCTGATATTTCAGCTTTCCTGAGAAGTATCTGATCACCAAACAAGGGGTGATGCGGCTGAAAATAAATCTATTTTCTTTTTCTTTTTCCTTTTTATTTTATTTTATTTTTGTCAGCATTCAGTATTTCAAAGAAACAGTTTGTGTTGGTACAGGCTTAATTTTTTTCATGTGGGAAAAATAAGACCATTTTGTGTACTTTTTGCATTTATAAAGCAGTCACAGTAGGGGTATAGAGAATGTGATCTTGTAGTGCTTGTAGTTAGCATTACAATGTCAATTAACTGAATGTTACCAGGATACAAATTCTTTGATTTCTGTAATTTCAGGATTTGCCTCCATTTACTGCTTGTTTTATTATGAAAGCTTTTGAGACCCTTTTGAGGAACTTTGAGGTACCTTAATACTTTCTGCAGCAGGAAAAACCCGTGTTCCTTTTTGCCACTGAATATAAATTCTCATAAAATACTTATTGAAAAGCGTCCAGATTTGTTTATCTGGCTATCCCTCTTTTCCATGGCTTTGAGTCAAAAATATAAAAGCAAAAGGTTGAAATTATTGCTTGTTTCTGATTATACATTTTAGGAGTACATCACCTACTCCCTCACAAGCTGTTTGCAGTTAATACAGCGTCACTATTTTTCACCAGTATTGTATCTTTAAATGTCAAGAATCAGATGTCTGCTCTTGGAGCTATCATACTGCCGGTGAATGTTTGTGGCAGGAACATGGATCAGAAAATATTAAAACAGTTTCATTCTTAGAAGAGCTGTGGATAGCTTTTATGCACTTTAAACAGAGCACTTATGGCACATCTAAGTGTGTGTGTACGATGGAGCAACGTTGCAGAGAGAAGAGAGAAGACCATGAGGAAAAAAGAGGTTTGCTAAGACAATTTGGTTTCATGTTACTGTAGTGGGACTGTTGTCTATTTGTATAGAAACTGTAACGAGTTTTATCATATGGGTGCTTTAATGTCAGCTTCCACATTCTGTTGTTTAAGTCAGTATGCAGAGAAAGCGTAGGACTGAGGCATCCACATTTTAAAAAATTATCTTAAAAAGTATTAATGAATGGCATGTAAAATAATTCTAAATGCCAGCTTCTGGGATTCTAAGCTTTAAATGCAAAGAAGAGGATCAGTGTATTTTCTGTTAATCGCTGGGGGATTGAGGTGTGGGACAGGGGGGTAATACGAGCACTCAGTATGTTTACAGCTGTGCATATGGACTGGGGAGGGACAGAGGTTTCAGAATAGCCTAAGGTTGCAACCTTTTGAGATTTGCTGCATTAAGTCTCTTTTGTCTGAATTCTGTAAGGGAAAATAAATTGTTATTTTAGATTTGATTGTTGTGATTACTTCAGACCTTGAGATTTCTTTTATTGATGTTTTTGTTTACTCCTTTGATCTTCCTCTCCAGTTTTGATAAAATAGCTGACAACTCAGTATGTGACCAGATGGCAAGAAAAGAGCAAAAAACTGTGCCAGCATTAGCTTTAAATGAACACCTCCATAGGGACTTTCAAACAATGTTTAACTAATGGGAATAGACTCCTGAACTGGAATTAGAGGATATTATCTTTGTCTGCATGAAATAGATGTCCAACAGTTGTCAAGAGCAGAAATTAGAATAACTAAATTCTCACTTTGTTTCTTATCCTGATTATGTTCTCACTCATACTTTTGTCGTGGTTTTCCATTTCATTTCATTTCATTTTTTCCAATTCTGTCCTTGTTTAAAAAAGTCAGGGAAATATAATTGAATTGAAACTGTTAAAAAAAAATTAAAATCTTAATCAGATTTTGATTGACACTGGAAATATTCAAACAGAACATGGTAGGTTTAAAGGAGTAGATTGGGATTATTCTTCTCCCTTGGCAGCTTAAAAAGATAACAAATGTATATAGACAGTAAAAACTCAGTCTGTATTGTTGAATTCATCCCATTGCCTTTCCCTTCGCTGCATCACTCATCTTTTTACACTGCAAGCCCTCTGGGACTTGGACTTTGTTTCCTTTTGTGTTTCCCCAGTGCACATCACAATGGAGGGCAGAATATAACTAAGGCCTTTTGGCTGTCCTGTAATATAAATATATACTAACAGTGGTAGAGTATCCCTCTGTCCATGGGATGTAGAAGCATTCTGAATATCTGTTATTTTCCCAATGATCTTCTAATCATTGTACCAAAGGACTGACATCCTGTGTTGTTAGAACAATTAGGAATGCACTAAATGAGATAAAAGCTACTTAGCTGCAAATTCATGTCAGTACTGGACAACTCTGATAATGATTTTAATTAAACAAAGCCTCTTTGTTGCTTTATTTAACTCATTAGATGTTAAATAGATGCTCTTATCAACTCACTTGTAATTTAAGTCATCGTTTATTGCCCAGGACATAAACTCTCTGATCCCTGAAGGAAGCAACTATTTTGTCCATGCAAACTGTTCTTGTGACAGTATCTGGATTCACTGAAGGAGTGATGCTTTCTCAAAATCATAGTTCAAAAAAAAAAAAAAAAATTCTTAATCCCTGTAGCTTTGACTATGTCAGAAGTCACAGATAAAATCGAGTTCATTTCTGCCTGAAACAGTTTTTACCGCAAAAGTATCTGGATGAATTCTCAGTGTAAAGACATGGAAATAACAATTATCTCACTTAGTGTGATATTTTCCACAAAGCCATTCTGTGAAAGGAGCTGGCAGTTGCTCATGTTACAGATGGGCTTATTTCTCATAACTTGGAATTTGGACCATGTGCAGCATCCTCCCGCATCGCAGCCTTCCCTTACCCCAGCAGGCTCTGCTCTCAGCTTGCTGCTGAAGTGTGGTGTCCATACTCTGAGTTTGAGGGGAGGGAGCAACCAGGGAGGCTTGGCTCCAGTCTGTGCCTCTGTGATCTCAGAAGGGGATCTTGGCTCATGGGATGGTTTAAAGATGGTCATGCAAACTTTTCCTTTCAGTGAAGTTTAAGTGTTGGAATACTTTCTTCTCTCTATTTCTCCTTTCAAGAATGAGGAGCTGTACAGTAGAAAGATGAGATCCTTTACTGAGCTGCTTTTTACTTCAGGAAAAGTGTTTTTATTTGATACAGGTTGGACTGATTTGAAGGAAGGTGAGAAGGAACTGTTTTTTTCTCCTAGTTATTATTCAAATGGTTTCCCTAACTTGAGATAATAATATGCAAAGCAGTGGACAGCTTCCACTTTTCTAGTAGCTTCTCATTTGTAATAATTAAGATTAAGCAAAAGAAGACGAAATATAAGCAGTCATCTTTTTCTGCAAACAATGGAGTCTAAATACACTAGTAGATATTTTTGACACTTTTGTTTCGCTACGAATTCATTATTACTGAAGCTAATAGAGTATCAAATACACAGCATAGTTTGTCTCTAATTATAATTTTGCTATTTGATATGCCCTGTAATTGCTGCTCCCTCAGTCCTTGGTCCATTTGTTAAGAGATGGAGAAAAATTCAAAGGATGATATTTTTCATATTATTCCTCTTTTCTTCCAATGTGAGTCAGTCATATGTTTTCTTCTGACCCAATTTGATGAGACTGAAGTCAGCTGTGTCAGATATTCAGGGCTGAGGAAGGACGGTTACTCCTGAAAGCTGAAGTGCGGTAGGTGGGGACGACTGTGCCATCATCTGAGCTCTGCATTTGCATCAAAATCCTTTGGTGGGAGACTATGGGAAATACTATAAAAACTGTAAGCCAACTTTCTGGATGTGATAAGCATTTCCTGGTTTTTCAAAGACTGGATCTGGTGGCGGACTATTCTGGTTGGTACAGTGTTCAATTTCCTATGGGAAGGTTGACGGTAATATGCAGGATGTCCTGTAGTGTTAAGAAACTCAAATAGTTAAAGTGACTTGCTTTCTAGTCTTAGAAAAGGCACTTTCATCGTTTCTTAGGAGACAGTGCTCGTACCAAGCCTCTTTCTGTTGTCTGTGTCCATGGGTCGCCAAATATGTGGTATGACCTCATCCTAATTCAGGATGCTAATAAGGATCAGGATCTATCATAGTATTTGTTCATGTGGCCTGTTTAAATTGGAAAGTGTTTGTCCTTGAGACTCAGAAGTTCGTTAGGTCTGTTATCTGTGAAAGTCAATCTGCGTTTTCAGCTGTTCTCTACTTTTGCTTCATTTGTGTTGTCTGCGTTTCTGTCACCACTATCATATTCAGATTAATCTTCCAGTATATCTTTGCGTACATGTGGAAGTTGTGTTTTAATGTCCACTAATGTTGATCTTCCATTTTTCATGCATCTGAAGACCTGTGTTTTTCTCTCTTAATCTGTTATGAATTAAAAATAAATTGTCTGTGATTCCTCCTGCAATTTACCAGTTGGTTTTGAAAAGTATATCAGGTGCAAGTTTCAAATGATTTTATTCAACTCATATAATACATACTTTTTGCAATAAAGCTAGTGAAACAATTTAAACAAGCAATTTTGAAATAAAATGCCACATGTTATAACATAGTCTAGGGCATGTACCAGGTAAAGGAATAATAAACATATAGAAATTGTTAAATGTCTGTGATTTTTAAACAAATTACTAACTAGCTACATTAAAACTGAAAAAAAAATGTATTATTCACACAAAGCTAATTTATTTCCCTTTGAAAAGTGCTAAGGGATAATTAGCATGAGTAATGAATAAAGTTACGGAATTTGGGGGCACTTGGAGGTTATAAATAAAGGGAAAAAAGGCTTATTTAAAAAAAAAATACATTAATAAAAAATAATTCCAATAAACCTACATATTGGTTATTTAGCCCACCTGCAAATATTGCTAAGATGCCTTTACTGTACTGATAGAAAAAGTAAGGAGAATGTTTCAGTACAGCCATCCTCTTCATCCTTGCAGTGCATTAATTTACCTTTCCAAAAAATTGTTAGCTGAAAGAATGGACAGAATGATATTGCTATATATTTCACCTTAAATACTGCTGTGTTCTCATTCAGTTAATTAAAATCTGGACTGACCTTTGGCTTCTGAGTAATGCAGTAATGGAGGCCACCTAAGTACTAAGAGAGCACAGCGTCAGTACGTCACACTTAGCTGTGATTTTATCTGCCCGTGTTTCTTAGGTTGTAATTTTGTATCCCTTGGTTTTATCCTCATTCTGTAACTTCTTTATATTGAATATACTGGCACTAATGTTATTTTTTCCAGATTTACTTGAAGAATGATTCTCAGTTCATTCCGTTAGCATCCTTATGTTCTCATAGCTCATTCACTGAAGAAAATAATTCTGTCCCTTTTTTGTATTGCTGGCATACATTATAGAGGATTTATCAACATACTTGGGTGACACTATGTTATATATACTGTTATTATCAAAAATATTTGTGAAAGCTACGGATTCAGCTAAGTGAGCACTTGTTATCTATTTCAGTTCCTCGTGGTATAAACATAGATAAGATTTGATTCAGTGATAGATTTTACTCCTTCCTGTAGTACAAAATATCTGATTATTTTCATTAGTTTTACTGGGAGGAAAAAAAAAAAAGACAAAAATAAAATTAAAATGTTTACAAAAACCTTCAAGACAAATCCAGTCAAGCAAAGAGGATCATTTCAATCTATATCCGAATTCAAAATTCCTAACATTTCCTGCAGAGACTTGCAGAGTGGGCGGGAAAAAAAGCACTGAGAGATGACATGCCTTCCTTATTCAGTGCGAAATAATAAGGAATATTTCCTCTACATCTAGTTGTTGATTTTGTTTGTTTCTTCCTTTCAAGAGTGGAATTTGTAGCACAGATCTTGAGTGGGGAATGCCACCATATCAGGAGAGTGGTTTGAGGTATGGGCAGCTGGCGATGGTTTCTGTTCTGCTCAGTAAAGGCTCCTGCACTGTATCTGTTGTACAGCTAAGCATCTATCTAGTAGTGAATTAAACAACATGAACATGAATCTGTTGTACACTGTTTCTACTTTCATGCACATACCCTGGGTTTATGCAATGGACTGTCTTGTTTGGGTGGAGGGCAAAGTGATTATATGACTTAAAACCATAGGATCATAGAACTGTTTGAACTGGAAGGGACCCTCAAAGGCCATCTAGTCCAACTCCCCTACAGTGAACAGGGACACCCACAGCTAGATCAGGTTGCTCACAGCTCCGTCCAGCCCTACCTTGTGTGACTCCTGGGATGGGGCATCCACCACCTCCCTGGGCAACCTGTTCCAGTGCCTCACAACCTTTATTGTAAAAAACTTCTTCCATATATTCATCTAAATCTTCCCTCTTTTAGTTTGAAGCCATTTCCCCTTGTCCTATCACAGTGACTTCTGAGAGATACTTATTTGTCTTACCAAAGGCTAAGCAATATGCGGTGCATATAAGACAGTGTGAGAGCTTTGATAGCTAAGGGCATCCAGAGATAGTCTTTAAATTGTTGCTGAGTATTTCATACGAATAAGTTTCTATCGAATTTTGCTTTAATGACATAACCTCAACCTGCTGATGATTTTTTTGAGGGGAAATCTAGATATCTTGGACTCTACCAAATCACTTCCCAGCAGATGTGAGTCAAGACCACGACCTTGATTCAATATCCACTGAGATGGTGTTGCAGAGCAAAGGAGACAGTTTGGTGTTACTGAGAAGATGTACTATTAAGACCTGAAACCAGTAAAATTTCCCTAGAACAGCTTCTTACCCAGATATATTTCATTGCAGTAATCCAAAAGAAAACATCGTGGAAATTTCAGTGAAGTCTGGCCACTGTATATTAATATGAGACAGAAGCTAGTAGTCAGCTGGTGATGGTAGATTAACTGCATTACTTACAGTTGTTGCCTGTGAGAGCATAACATCAGCAAAGCATTGGAGATGATCCGTCAAGCAACAGAAACAGCAGCAGGGCTTTTTCTCTCAAAATACTCTCTATCACATCTGTTTCTCTTCCAAGGATTCAGATTCAGCAACATGTTCTCCCATCCATGAGCCAATTTCTTGCCAGGTGATAGTGGGCTTGTAATCATATGTTGCAAAAGAAAGGTAAAATGACATCTCATTTAACAATTTTTTTTTATGCAAGCTACTCAGTGTATGCAGGTGCTGAAGTGATTGGAAAGAGAGATGAGTCATCCCAAAGAAGGTGTCTAATGGTGAAAGAACATTTCTCCATTCTAGTTGTGGAAAGTGTCCCTTCTAGGACTGGAATTAATATTAGCAGTCATTCTGTAGGTTCCTGCTGTCCATGGAAGAGGAGCATTAACTCATTATAGCCAACTGCCCTGAAAGGGCAGCTGGAAGCTGCAACTGAAAGCTTCAGGGGTTTTGAGAAAGATGAAATATGAGTATCATTGAAGTAGTTTTAATTCAGAGCCTAAACTCAGTCTGTGAGCTTCAGTTTCCCTTAGATAATAGAGTCTATAGCTGTTGTTTGGCGTTCTTTCTGCAGAATATGTTTGAGGGAGGCAAACTTGGAAAGTCCTTGGCTGTAGTCAGGGTGTCCAAGTAGCTCTCTTTACTGCTGATTGGATTTTTACACGTAAAACAGGAGGAGAAAATTAATTCTGGAGTCCAGTTGTGGTTGTTTTGTGCAGGAGACACATTTCTTTTCATAAGACAGGCTGTGAATCAGATTATTGAGCTAGTAATAAAGAAAGCTTTTGATGAATGAAAATTATAGACTGTAAAAACAATTGGAGACGTTTTTCTATGAGGATTCATACTGACTTTTCAAATTAACATTAAAGGAACTAAGATTGCAGTTCTTCACAGCACTCATGCAGGTTTGATGCAAATTGTGGGCACTCAAGACTGAGGAAGTAACGTTCTATTGAAGACAGGCCATTAATACTCTTCATATAAAACTAAATTAAATGAATTTATAATAGAACTCCGCTGCTGAAATCATACAAACTAAATCAGGAGTTGCTGCAGATACTGAAAATATTAAATTTATCCTAGATGGAAGCAACCTCCCTGTCTTCCTTTTGGAAAAGTCTTGAAACTTGCTAAATACATATTGCAATACCTATTGCAAGATTTCCTTTACATTTCGTGTACTTCAGTTATTTTTAATGCATACACACTGATAGACTGAAATGCTGCTTACCTTTATTGGTCTGATTAATTCAATATTTATGAGTGCTAGGAATAGGCTTAGTAAGAGGAAGATGGCAATTGAAACTTCCATAACAAGGCACAGAAGAAGCATAATAACAGCTAAGGAAACCAAATTGCATGAGGTTGAAAATCTGCACTGAGCAGTCATTAAGCATTGTTCTTTAGTCGTGTGATTTCAGTTCATTAAGTATTTGCATACTAATAGAAAGCTAAAGTTACAAGTCTACTGCTGTGAGTGATGGTTAGCCACTCCCTTCCAGTCCTTGTGTTTACTTCTGTAGTCATCCCCATTGCTTTGGCAAAGCACAGGGAGAAGCCTTAATGCTTTCAGCTGCAATAAACCAAATCAAACTACAAATCAATAATGAACTTAATTTGCTATAGAGACAGTCTGTTTGCTATTTCATCCAATAAGGTAAGCTAATAACAATTCTGGGGGAAAAAAAGAAAGAAGGAAAGTAGATATTCTAATTCTTATTCTTTAGAGCTTGAATATAACATGTTTTCTTTATCTTTGTCCTTACATGCTAGGTTTATTTCACATACCACCAAGTGTGAGCTTCTGCAATGAATGTCTGAAAACTGTGGGGCCAGTATACCTATTTGCTTAGTTTCTTTATTCAGGGACTTAGATTAGCTATTAGGGAAAGAAAAATAAATAAATAAATAAATAAAAAGCTTAAAGGAATTGGTCAGTGATTTCAGCTGGGACAGAGTTGATTTTTCAATCTAGTCTGGTTAATGACAAAGTGTGACCACTTCCAGAGGACCATAAATTCAGTTAAACAGCAGGACAGATAACCAATACACTGAATGAGGCTGAATCCAGATAAGATATTGGCTGGTGGCAGCATGTTATCTGCATACTCTTTTCTATTTACAAAGCTTATCTGTCATTGAATCAAAAGAGTATATAGTCAAACTCAATTTTCATATCTATAACAACCATTTTATTTCTAGGTGCCTATAATTTTCAATAGGTTGCCTGGCTCAGTAGCTATTGCTGTATATTTTGTGTGCATTTCAAGTAATAGGGGTTTTCTGTTTCACTGGGCTTTTTTGTATAATTAAAGCACACTCTTGATTTTTAGATTTGTAAGGAAATAACTGTATATGATCTTAAAGACCAGAATGACACATTCCCAGGATCTCTTTTACTTCAGTAGTGCGAATAATAATAGTTCTATTTTAATAAAAAATAACGATGTTCACTGTTAGATCTGAGTTTAGTTCTTCCCCCTTTTTCATAAGAGTAGAAACAATCATACGAGTGATGTTTCTGCTTGATATTCTGATACTGAAAAAATGAGATTGCCAAGGTAATTGGATAACACAATTTTCTTAAAAGCATGAAACAGCTTTATCTCAGGTGTGTCAATCTTAATGCCATTAATCCTCTGAGGCAGCTGTTACCATGCATATGCACTTGCATGCAGCATAGTGTGTGACCTCGCAAGATATAACAGTGTCCATTCAAACAAAGTAAGAGCCTGTGGGAAAATCTCTGCAGACCTCCTGAGTGAAAAAATGAAACAGAGTTGGAGGCTGACATAGGTAATTCTCCCAGTGTTTTTCTAGCTCAGCAGAAGGAAATGTGCTACAGTATGTTTAATACCATATATACAGGAACTGAATGCAGGAAATAATATGATCAATTTTATTTTCTTAATTAGTATTTTAAAGAGGGTTTTATGTTTTTCTTCTTTCCCATGATGCAAATGCTTTACTGTTGACAGTAAATTGCATTGCCTACTGTAAGCTGCTACAGCCATTCATATTGCCACCAAAGAAAGCAGCTCTGAAAATCAGGTCAGTTCTTTTAGCAAGTATTGCTCAAGGTATTTGTCTGTAGACACAGAAGTATAAAAACGTTGGCGTTATTTTATGTCTCTATTTTCTAAACAGAGAAATAACTATAATAAGAAATGCTGAGCTTTAAGGGTTGTTTGTCCTACCCAAGAAATACACAGATAGTGCTTTAAGATCCTTTCATACAATGCACTGTAACTGTTAATAATGGAGGCAGAGATCATCTACTTCTAAAACTTGCATCTCTTTACCTTGCAAGTGCTCTCATACAGTTACAGTGTGGCTCACTGTTTTCTCCCACTCCATCTTCTGAAATCAGGGTTTCCAACTCTTGTTAAACTGGAATAAAAGAGGAGCTGGATCCACATTTCTTTCCCTACTATTCCTTTAAATACTGAAACCTTATCAGGGGAAAAAGAAAACAAATAAGAAATGCTGAACCTTAAATATCCTCATATCTGTAATAACACTGGGTGAACTGTTTAACTCACATAGCAGACCCCTCATTCCCCCCACCTTTGGAATCAAATTTCCATTACTGTGTTTTGCCACACCTTTCCCTAGGCAAGTAAGGTAGTTTGTGCAAACACTCTGACTTCCTTAATGTAGAAACTGAAATGAGAAGCATATCTGGGTTGATATTTTAGGCTGTTCTCTAACTCTGGGTCCTTTTCCTAGTTTATAGCTGCCTTTTTCACCCATACAGGATTTACCCTTAAAACCATCATATGGTAGTGAAACATGAGTTGCATTTGTATAATTTTCTTTTTTTCTTGCACATGTAAGTAACTTTTAGTATACAAAACAGACTGTGCGTTTGTGGCACTGCCTGAGAATGCTTTGCCCCTGCTCTCTTTTTGGACAGCTCAGGTCTTTTTCTCCAGCTTTTTTTTTTTTTTTCTGTTTAAAAGGCAGAAGAGCTACTGAAATGATAGTGTGCTGTTATTTATAAGCTGCCCTACTTCCCTGAGCAAGCAGAGCTCAAACTGGAGACTTCCTACTGATCATCTCATACAATTTGTGCAGCTAGGGGCTTTAAAGCTCATCACAGGGCACTTCTATCTATCTGCAGTATGTGCGTGTGTAAATTTTTGTGGCAAATTCATTGCAAACAGCTTTCAAAACATGGCCTGTTGTATCTAAATCCTTTTGAGAGCTTTGGGATTAAAAGTAATGTACTTTTCTAAGGGATTATTGATAACAGAACTTAAGAATTTCAGAGTTATCATGCCCACAGAAGCTATATCTCATCAGTACTGCAGCTATAAACTACAGCACTAAATGTATTTGGTTGTCTAGAATGTAATACAACTACAAGTGTTCACCTTGCCTGAATTATGGGTGCTGTGTGAGCACTGTAACTTTATTTCCTCTGGCTTTTCTCAGTTAAGGATACCAACCGTAATGTCATACTAACACGTTTTATTTGCCACATTAAAGACTGATTCACAGATTTCTTTTAATGAGAAATAGCACAAATCCTTAACTAAAGCATAACGAATAAAACATTAGACAGATAAAAGTACATGTCCTCTGAGAAGTCATTGCTTCTCTCTTATGCTCTTACTTGGCCATGAAATACATTTCTGAAAAGTGGTTGGATTTCAAGTCCTGACTGAAGGCCAATCATTTCATCAAAATGTCAGCAAAGCTTGGTTTTTCTCTGTTAATTCATTTCTTGTATGAGTGACTTGAAAAGCCAATGCTGACAACCAGGAGCTGTAGGCTCCTAAGTGTGTATAGGGGCTGTTACAAATACAGATTGAATTTCCTTTGTTTGCTGATGCTGTAGGCCTAGAATCAATGCAAGAAACAGTGCTAGAGGAGGAGTGCAAAATGTTCCATGCTCTTGTATGTCAAAAATCAAAACCACTACCAAGTACTATATTCGTTTGCACACTGCAAAGATGCACACATTAAATAA
>JACDJE010000023.1:2695185-2759473 GCA_016647715.1 Pavo muticus | reverse complement strand
GGGGGGCGGGGGCGGCACTGGAAAGAAGAGAGGAAAGAAATCTGTAGAAGGAAGAGTAAGGAAAAAAAAATAACAAACTTTGCATGTTGCTTGAACTTAAGAATGTAAATGCTTCACAGAAGTAGTGTTTCCAGAATAATTAACTAAATGATATTTGAGGGGGAAAAAAAAGAGGCATTTTGGTTTAAAAAGATACAAGGAAAAAACTGGTTAAATAAAAATAGGAGTAGTTGAGACGTCTGAGTCCTGAAACAGAACACAGAATCGTAAGAAAACATGTTGATAAAGATATAAACTAGATTACACTTTCAGGAGTAAATCTTGAGTCCTCAGAGGAAAAAGTTAGAGATCTAAGTGAGTTTAGCAGGGCTAGACTTGACCAAGAGAGATTTGGGAGAAAAAAAGAGCTTGGGCTGAGCCCAGGAGGGAAGAATTCTGGAGGTTCAAGGAAGGCTGTAAAACCTGATGTCAGCAGCAGGAACAGCCAACGAAGGAAGAATTTTGGTGAGGTCTTGAGTTTGTCATCAGAAGGAAACAAAGCAATGGTGTAGCTTATTTGTCAATTCAATGATCAATTATAATCATTAATAAGGCCATGAATATTTAGAGCCATCCATTTTTTTTCTTTGTTTACAGAGTGGGTTTGTTTTTTTTATTACAGTTTCTATGAGAATAGTTTGAATTTGATGCCATAAAATATGACCTACATTGCCAGTAAAATTTGAAAGGAATTACAGCCTCTGGACTTATGTTTGTAGTGGGTATCAACAACCAAGCTCTTAGCAAACAGTTCAGTATTTCAGTTATAAACATGCTGGTGTGTAAATGCTATGGCTGAAGTTTATGTAGCAATGGATACACAAGATATTCACTAGAAGTTAAATGTTGCTCATAGAAAAGAAACATTTAGTGATTATCTTGGTAAGTGGTAGTATTTATAAACTGTAGGACAAATTTTAAAAACCCAGATTTGAGGCTGTTTAATATGGATTATCAGAAAAGTGGCAAACAAATGTTAAGTCACAACCAGTATTATTTAAATCAAACATAAAATATATTTACCTAAGAAGTGCTTTTTCAGTTTCACCTTTACTATTAAAAAAGGTTCTGCGAAATAACTTCAGGACAAATTTTCAGGAGCCCTGCTCTACAGTATGTTCTTTCTGCTGCTGCAGAAAAGGGAAAGGTGTTGGTTTGTGATGGTCAGAAGCCCCAAAAGCAATGGAAGGGAGAGGATAGGTGGGCAAGAAAACTGTGCTCTTGGGTTGTCCCCTGCTGTGTTCCTAAATCTCATGAACACACTTTCCCAGTGTTTCAGATTTTCACCACAAAGAATGGGCAATACAAACTTCAGATCAAGAGGAATATTGAATATAAGTAAAGAAAAGTAAAAGAAAAGAATAGAGAGTTGTATGACTCAGATATTCAGACTAGCATAATTCAGGAAGAGAATCCGTACACACTGATGAGGGTCTAGTTAATCTAATTATGCTACAGAAGTAGTAGTATGATAACTTCAGTTGCAAACCTGATTTTGTGATTCTTGAGACATAGTGACTTGAAGTGTGTCTTGAACCAAAAATCAGTCTGGTGTGTTTGGATTCACATCTGAAAAGACTGCAATTTAAATCCATATTTCATCTTTTTGTGCCTCGTCAAGAATACCCTGATCTAGTTTGTAAATCCTCTGAATGAAAATGGTAGTTGCCAAAGAAAAATAGGGATCTTCCATCCCAAATGTCATTCCTCAGTTAAATGGGACTGAAGATGGGCCACTGCCCATGTGAATTTTCATAATGGTTCTGTGGTATCTTATCATGATCAAATCTTTCTGTGAAACTGCATCACGGAGAAGTATACTAATAAGAGTATTGGGTTTATAACTGCAGGTTCCTCAAGATGAATGGTCTGGATACACTCCACGAGGCAAAGATGATGAGATTCCCTGCCGGCGGATGCGTAGTGGCAGTTACATCAAAGCCATGGGGGATGATGACAGTGGAGACTCAGACACAAGTCCGAAGCCATCTCCAAAGATTGCTGCACGGAGAGAGAGCTATCTCAAGGCCACCCAGCCATCCCTTACAGAGCTCACCACCCTCAAGTAAGTCATTCTTTTTCTACATTATATAAAGCTCTTCATTAAGACATATATCGTCTGTTCATCTTTGATTCTGCTATTCACTTCTGGACTCCAGTTAAGGAAAAAGTGTTACCTTTGGTTTGTGGGTAGACTTGGCCATGTATTTCAATGTTATTTTGCAAAGGGGCCCAACTGCCTGCACTTTGACTTTGCAAAGTATTTTGCCTGTTAGTGCTAACTGAAGATGCTCAAGTGTGTACATTAGGTCTGTTCTTTGAATACTTTGCTGAATTACAGCTTACACCTTCAGAAGCTTTATGTAACTGTGTGTTTATATATACTCAACATGAATACCACATGTAAAATTAGCTCAAAGCTAGTCTTTGCAGCTCATCAGAGGGTATCTGACAGTTAATTAAAAAGAACAATGGCTTTCTGAAAATAGATAAATCCATGGTTTCCACTCCTCAGTCCATTTGGAATTGCACTGTTTATTTGGTGGAAAAATATAAACAAAACTGAAATGTCTTAAATTATTTATAAAAGCTTTAGTCAACATCAAAGAAGAATTTATGGGTTTTACGTCATGTTGTACTTTATTTCATTGAATCCTTTCAAAAGAATCCAAATTCTCATGAAAATTGCATGAATCGACAGTTTTGGTATTAGTGTTTTCTTTTAAATGATTCTAAAATGGAAAGCTCCCCTAAAGCAATAAAATAAATTACATCCATTAAAAAAAAAAAAAAGTGTGGATTTAAAGCAACAATTGTTTCTGTCTGTCATCTGCAAAAATTTGCAGTGAATCATAGTTCACCGAACCAAAAATAACCTAATCTTAGTACAACATGCCTAAGGCTGTATCTTTAAAATGGAAAAAAAAAGAGCTGTATCTCTTCTGGCATCCATGATTAGAGACAAAAGACTCCTTCTGCATTTCCCTCATTAATTTCCTCTCCTTCCTTGTCCTCCTCTACCCCATATTTTTCCCTGAGATCTTGTCTGAGTAAAAGATTGTAGAGGAAAGCGTTTGATCCTTGTTAAGAATGTCAGGCTCTTGGCATTAGTGATGAATAGACCAGAAGACCACACCAAACTTATTCCAGCTCCCTGTAGAAGCCTGCCTATCTCCAGGGAAGATGGCAATTGTCTGCTCTGTGTTTTTCTAGTGTTCAGAGGAGAAAGTAGTCTCATTTTCTGCAGGGATTTTCATGAACTTGCCAGAGGTTGCTCAAGCGATCCAGCAATTCCTCTCAACATCCAACAGACTTTATCTTACCATTTCCTGAGCCAAAATTGCCCCTCCGTGATTAGTTACAGCAGCCAGCACAGAGACACCTAGAAAGGTGAACATAAGCATTAGGTATCAGCACAAACTCCACAAAGCCTTGCTTTATACACAGACATGCCATGAGGAATGGAGCTTATCCATCCTGAGACCACAGAAAAATATGTTCCATAGTTCCGTATTATAGTACAATCAATTACAGTGATTTGCTCCTGGTCATTTCTGTCCCATCTGCAAAAGAATATGGAAGTATTAAAAAAAAGTCTTGCATGTCAGTGTTCACCCACAAAGGATGTGAGATCAGAGAGGCTAGCTAGGCAGCAGAAGGTTTGGATTTAGTTTGAAGTCATTGTAATTCTGCAAAGTGCTTCTGTGTCCTTTAATCCATTCCTATTCAGGAAAGCAGGAAAGCTTTTAGGAATGTGCTTTAATTTAAGCTGCACTTGGTAAAAATCATGTAAGTTTAAAGGAACTACAATGTAAATTTCAGGACAGTGGGGGTGAGGGGAAATTGGTAGTAAAACAAGAAAGAGGACAAAACAGGTACTAACTTCTCTTTTTCAATGACTTTTCAACATAAATTGGCGCAAGGTATAATTATTTCTTTTAATTTGGGATGGTGATTTATAAAAATGTTTCTTGAGGACTCTTTCCATTTTTAGCGACAAATTGTATAATATGTAATTATGCATTGCTTTTATTCTTTTCTGCTGAACAGGATAAATCTGTTGAGTGTTCTTGTTGTTTTGTTTTGTATTTTCTTTATGTGAGAAGGAGCCAAGAACTCTCTCTGGGAATTGAAACCTTCTGTTAAGCTAGGTTTTGATATTTTTTTTTTATTTTTTTTTTGCAGACTTCTTCACACCTTCCTAGTTGCATGACTTGACCTTGACTTGAGAGGCTTGCTTATTCATACCAGGGCTACGCCAATTACTTGAGAGTTGTGATAGATTTGTGCTATCTTGTCTGCCAGAGACTAAATTAGGGTCCCTAACTCACTGAATATAGGCCATCAAGCAATTGTGTCATGTGTGATAACTTGAGTTAAGTTACTTACTTGACTTACTGTTGACTTGAGCTCAATTAGCACCTGAATTAGAACTTAATGGAAATGAGCTGAAAGTTACTCTGTTCAGCAGACACTTAAACAGACAGTTTATTGACACTAGTGGACTTTCTATCTGATCTGCAAAAAGTTATTAACAATTTAAAGTTGAGTGGTATTCATTTTTTTCACTACATTTCTTCTGCCTTGTGAAACTGGTGGTTTCTTCAGTGATAATTGTGATAATCCGTCTACATTTCTTTCTGCTACTCTGTTCTTTGTATTGCAGTCTCCTGTACAACAGGTAGTAAGCTGCACTTTCATGTTTGGCAGGAAAATGACTGAAGAACATGTCCTCTTTTGCTTTCGCTGTTGTTTTTGAAAGGATTTTTCATCTTGCGGGACTTCTCTCTGAGTCTAATATTGGTCTCACAACCCACGCTGTTCCTCCCACCTACCTACCTACCATTGTGTGCCTACTCTTCTAAGAAAGGATTTTCATTATTACCAATGTTTCTTTTTATATAAGGAATAACTTCTGAACAGAACAATCAGGTCATATCCCCTTTACATAATACAAATTTATTTTCCTGTTTTTCACCGAGTTTTTTTTCTTCCTACACTTTACAATCTCCCTCCTACAATATTCCTCCCATGCCATGGTTTCCATGTGGTTACAGCACAAATCAAATGCTATGGTACCATTCTGAATAAAGTACAGCTTGCTATGATCTTGAAATGCACACCTCCGCTGCTGTACTCTCATTATCCTGCCAGGAAGCAAGCAGTCTTTTCTCTCTTTGCTGGCAGTATCCTCCCAGAGTTTAATCTTTCACATCCAGATAAACTGATCCAGTTGGACGGAAAAAAAAAAAAAAAAAAAGTGCCATTTTCTTGCCTATTCCTGAAAGACAGCAGAAGTTTATCTTGCATTTGTAGGCAGATAGAAAGCAGAACAGTTTGCTAACTTCTCAAGAAGATTCAGTCAGCGGATAACTGACATTTCTATTACAGCTGAGCTTCATTCAGGAGTTACTGCTTCACAATCTTTATGTACCTTGGTCACGTTTAGCCCAGTTTTCAGTGGGGGGGGGGGGGAAAAGTATACAGTTACATTACCTCTCCACATGCCAATGTCTCCTTTCCACTTCCCAGTGCCTCTTCAATCTATTGGCTAACTTTAGTCAAGTTTACTAAAGACCGAAGATAGGACGTTCCAGTAAACTTTATAAAGATTTGTAGCTGCATAAGATGAAGACCTGCAGTCATCTCCTAGAGTCACCCAAAAGTGTAAGGACTTAGTAGTAGCTGGTGAGTCAGCCCAAAGCAAAGATGGATGGCAGCACTTTCCTACCTTAAAAGATGAGATATATGGAAAGAACTGGAAGACTCTGAGGATAAAAGGTCTAACAGATGTATCCTGTTACCATAGTTTTCCTGCTTCATTCTGCTGTCTATGATTGAGTGACCCGTCTGACAGATGAGGGAAAGGCTGTTGATGTAGTCTACCTAGATTTTAGCAAAGACTGTGACACTGTCTCCCGCAGTATTCTCCTGGAGAAGCTGGCTGCCCAGGAAGGTGGTGGAGTCACCATCCCTGGAAGTGTTTAATGAAAAGGCAGATGTGGTACTTAGGGACATGGTTTAGTGGGTGATATTGGTGGTGAGTGGAGGGTTGGACTAGATGTCCTTAGAGGTCTTTTCCAACCTTAGTGATTCTATGATTCTATATGGCTTTATGCTTTTCTTTTTCTTCCCCTACGGTACAGAATTTGTCTGTGTACATTCCATTGTAGCTGCCTCTCTTATGGCTTATTCCTTCATAGATGAGTGATGCCTAGAATAAGCCAACCAATTCCTGACTTTAAAGCTGATCAGAAACTTTCCAAAGCTGATATATTACAAAATAAGTGTGCATATATGCATAGGTCACTCTGAAAGTAATGCCTTATATTTGTTTCCACGGAAATTACAACAGATACAAAGAGCAAAATAACACTGTTTGATAGAGCAAATTCTCAGATATAAAATGCTTTTTTTTCAATATAGGTATCACCATTAGCTATGCATTTTTGCCAGCAAAGAACAAGAGCCTACATGCCACACTCAAAATTTCTGCACCAATGGAGGTGACCCACAGTATTACAGCTGCTAGATAGTGCTATTGCTAGGAAAACGTTGCCCACACGTTGCCCATGACCTTCTTTCATCATCCTGAACAGATGGAAGTCAGAAGGTGCCAAATCTGAACTATACGATGGGTGTGGTGGGATAGTCCAGCTAAGACTCTGACTGTGTTCCACAGTCTTCAAAGCGATATAGGGCTGACATTATCCTGTTGCAAAGGTTGTTTTATTCTCTGGCCTGATTCTGGAAGTTTGAGCCTTCAGCTTATTCAACATCATGATGTAGCAGTCAGAGTTAATACTTTGTCTAGGTTGCAGGAATTCCAGAATGATCACCCCTTTCCTATTCCAAAGACAATGTACATCATTTAATTGCTGAGGGCTGCATCTTTAACTTTTTCTTTGTCACCACTCCATGGACTGCTGTTTTGATTCTGGCTCATAGCAGTGACACCACGTGTCGTTACCAGTAATGATGCGATTGAAGGAACTTCACCCTCGGCCTTGTAATTGGCTCAATAAGTCCTGACAAACTTGCATACAGTGTTCTTTCTGTTCTTGTGTGAGCACAGTGGGACCCACTTGGTGCAAACCTTCCAATATTCAAATGTTGCCACCATCGTTGACCAGCCAACACGCTGAAGATGATGTTCAGCTCTGAACAGTTCCCTGGTCTCAATCTCCTGATTCGTGCAGATGAGCTAATTGAGACATTCATCACTTTGTAGTGTGACACAGAATATGGCTTGTCTTTCACACTGCTGTTGCCACTGCTGAAACATACCATCCACTGCTTCACTGTGCTCACACCAACTGGTTGGTCTCCATAAAACATTCAGCAAGTGTCAATTAATGTCAATGGGTGCAATTTTTTCTGCATGGAGGAGTTTAATTCCACACCTTTGCTTCAAACTCTCTTCCTTGTCAGGCACCATTTTGTCAGACTGCCCCTCTGCTGCTATCTGTCACATGATGACAAAATGTAATAGAATATTGGCAACCTCTACTGCCATACCACCAACATCTGCCTCTGATATGGTGGTCCAACATAATAATATCAGAGGCATTACTTTCAGAGTAGCCCTTGTGTGTGTGCTTTACCAACAGAATTTATTATAATGGAGCTTGAATTGCCTTTACCTCNATACACACACACAATAAAAATTTTATAATCTCAAAGCTCACGGATACTTTTGCCTCAGTGGTAATTTATGGAGGCTAGGAGGGAGGTGATATGCACACATGGGCACATTCATTTAGCCTGATGGGAAGGTAGAGCGCATCATCTGCACTGGGTGAAATATAGGTGAAATTGCGTAATGTCTGTATTCAAACATGATGCTAGGACTAATCTGAATGAAAGGATGAGAAAAGGTCAAAAAGCTTTTTACACTACAGACCCAGCGAGTGGAATGACTCATGGCAAGGATGTTGTTAAATGTTCAGCTCAAAGCTAGAGATCATTCTAGCTTTGATTTTCCTTGTGATACAACAAATGTAGATGTCTTCATGGCTTCATAAACTGAAATATACAGCTCTCAGGAAACTATGGAATAACATAAACTCTGGAGATGATTCTCCCACTTTCTCAACTTTACTAAAATGTTGCCCTTGGGAAATGTCTGTACTGAGAGTAATGAAACAGAATGTAAGGATAATTGTAGCCTGACACACTGGCTAGATTATTCTGGCATTCAAATGAATTGAAGGTTCGTATTCATCCTTAGGTATGAAAAACATCTTGGTCTTCGGAATTAAGTCATGTTTACTTTAAGGTGTGTGTACATTACATTAACATGCTCAAAAAAGAAAAAAAAAAAAGGTGTCATATAAACAAAAGCATACTTTTTCTTTTTCTTTAAACAGAGGTGCTGTCCTCATTCTGCTAAAATAATGAAAATATCTCATTAACTTCAGTGGCCCAGATCACAGAAGAGGAAGGAGAGAGGGAAAATGTGAGGGGATGCAATATCCCCATCTTCCTTATGATTGATATTTTTAGACATACACAGGGAAGCTTGTTAATTTCTTTCCTGTTGAATAATGTCCAATTAGGGAACAATGAGTTTCCTAATTGGTACAATAAGTCTGATGAATGTTTTTATTAGTGTTTTACAATGTGTTTCCAGTAAAGTGTGTTTCATTGTTTCATGTTGTAATCTCTTTCATTTTCATCAGGCCTTCAGCTAGGAAAAAATTGTTTTCCTTCAGGCGTTATTTATATTTGCTTGCTTGAAGCAGGAATTTTTGGGACTTCCCATGAAAGAGACTGGAAGAACTCCATGAGCTCTGGATGCTCAGCTGAACTAATAGTATTCTGGAATTACTGTTGCTCTAGGTAGCACCATCCACAGCCCACAGTCACTGAGGCATGAGATACTACTCAGCTTTTTATATTATTATTATGTTATTGCAATCTTTTCTCTCATCTCTCCAGAAGCTAGGGGGATGCTTTCTTGCTTTTCATGCTCATGCATCAGGTATGATTAAGGTCACTGAATAATTTATAAGTCAGAAGAAAATTTGTAGGCAAGATGATTATAAAAAAATGCATTTATTTAAACGTAGCAGGTGAGCATAGCTCTGGATCCAGTGATTTTCTTACAGCATCTGATGTCTGTTTTGTGTATATTTAAGAAGCAGAGGATAATGATGGAAACTGCACTTTTATTGAAGGAACTTAGAGAAATATTGAACTTTTGGCAATAGGAAGATAACAGCAATAACTTTCAACTGATGGATATATAGAGCATGTTCAGTTGGTTAATACTTAGTATCAGTGATGGGTATGTGAAAATGCTTGTGCCCCAGAGCAGCATCCCTTCTGGGCTTTGTGTCCCCTCACACAAACCATATCTCCTAGAGATGAAAGAGATAGTGTTTATTTAACTGTTGCCTCAAGTAAGGTATTGCCCATCAGGAGGCTGATGTAGTCACTTCATTACTATCATCATGGCTCTCCAGGCTGGAGGGAATGCTTAGGGAATGATGTCACATCATTTGCAAGAATAGCAGGTGAACATTTTTTTAATAAATAAGATTCATTTTTCCCCTCTTGGCTTTGAATTTCCTCTCAGGAAGTGTCTGAACAAGCTTCCAGAAAACATGTAGTGCAAGTTGGTGCATACTCATGAGGGATTTGTGTACAGCTACTTACAGTGAGAACACTTGTTCAAATTAAAGAACATAATACATAGTGCCTGACTTATCTGAAAAAGTAATGAGCACCTCAATTCCAACACTAATATGAGGGCTGCTCCGAAATTAATGCTTCCTATGTTATTATGTTGGCTCACGACATCACAGGAGGATTTTGGTGGTATGGCAGTTGAGGTTGAACCTTCCCACCAATATGCCATCACATTTTATTGCTGTGTGACAGATGGCAGCAGAGGGGCAGTCTGACAGAATGGTGTCTGACGTGGAAGTACGTATGAAACAAAGGTTTGAATTCCTGAATTCCTCCATGTGGAAAAAATGGCACCCAGTGACATTCATCGATGCTTCCTGAACATTTATGGAGACCAACCAGTTGATGTAAGCACAGTGACGCAGTGGGTGGTGTGTTTCAGCAGTGGCAACAGCAACAGTGGGTCACCTATGCTGATGCAAATATCTACGAGTGTGGCATGCAGGCTCTTGTTAATTACTGGTGAAAATGCACAGCTAATGGTAATGATTATGTTGGAAAATAGTGTTTTTTAGTCCAGAATTTGCTCTATCAAATAGAGTTATTGTGTTCTTTGTATCTGTTGTACTTTCCATGGAAATGAATAGGAAGCGTTACATTTGGAGAACAACCTATGTGTATAATATTTTTCATTTGAAACAAAAGCTTTGTGATTAATCCATACAATAAAAAGGAAATTAATATTCAATAAATTTAAATAATAAATATATTAAATATCTGTAAACATTTGGATAACCATATTTATGCTATTCACTTAATTCTAGTGAAAGGGCATGTAGAGCTTCTTCTGGGATTATCATTTAATATTCCCATCTGCCTGAAGAGCAGTTGAAATAAGAGAGGAAAAGTCTCAAACTCTTCCTCAAATCCAGATTCCTGTTGAAATTTTGCAGCCTGTTTTTCTAAGCTAAGTGTTGGTTTCCTCTTTAGATTCACCATAAAGCTTGTATGGTTGTTGCCAGTCATTGGAAAGTGCTGCTTCCTCACAGACCCCTGTAGAGAGGAATAATCACTTCCCTGCTCCTGCTGGCCACACTATCTCTGAGAAAGCCAGGATGCCATTGGCATTCCCAGCCACCTTGGCACACTGCTGGCTCACGTTCAGCTGAGCAGTGACCAACACCCTCAGGTCTGCTTCTTCCACACAGTCTTCTAGCCACTTTGCCCCGAGCCTGTAGCTTGCCTGGGGTTGCTGTGAACAAAGTGCAGGACCCGACAGTTGGCCTTGCTGAACATCATCCCATTGGCCACAGCCCAGCAATCTAGCCTGACCAGATCCCTCTGTAGGGCCTTCCTACCCTCAGGCATATTGACACTTCCCCTCAACTTGATATCATCTGCAAACTTACTGAGGGTGCAATCAATCCCCTCGTCCAGGTCATCAGTAAAGATACTGAACAGGACGGGACCCAATACTAACCACTGGGGAACACCACTCATGACCAGTCACCAGCTGGATTTAACTCCATTCACCACTCTGTGGGCCTGCCCATCCAGCCAGCTCTTTACTCAGCAAAGAGTGTACCTGTCCAAGCCAGGGGCTGCCAGCTTCTCTAGGAGAATGCTGTGGGAGACAGTGTCAAAGTCTTTGCTAAGATCTTGGTAGACTATCATTATCCTTTCCCTCATCCACTATGCTGGTCACCCGGCCAATAGAGAGAAAGGAGGTTGGTCAAACAGGACCTGCCTTTCATCAACCCACATTGGCTAGGCCTGGTCCCACGGTTGTCCCACACATGCTGTGTGAGCACACTATAGATGATCTGCTCCATATCCTTTCCGGACACCAAGGTCAGGCTGATGGGCCTGTAGTTCCCCAGATTGTTTTTACACCCCTTCTTGTAGATGGGAATCACATTGGTAAGTTTTCAGTCCTCTGGGACCTCTCCAGCTGACCAGGACTGCTGATAGATAGTGCAAAGCAGCTTGGCAATCACATTCACCAGCTGCCCCATTACCCTCAGGTGGATCCCATCTGGCCCCATGGACTTGTAAGTTTAGATGGAGTGGTAGGTCTGCTCCCCACTCCCAACTTCCAGGTCAGTGGGTAGAGTACCCTGAGAATAATTGGTCTGACTTTTAATGACAGATGTAAAGAAGGCATTTATAACCTCAGCCTTTTCCTGATGATCACCTTACTTGCAGAAACAAAAATCTTTGTTCTGTATCTGCTCATCTGGCTCAGCTTCTGTATGGGAACTGCTTCCTGAGAAGAATTACTGTGTGGCCAGAGAGCCTTTTTACCAGCGAGGTGCATTCCACTCTTTCTTCTACATATGACTATTGGCCTGCCCACAAATACTTTACTTGGTATTGCCAAGAACCTGTCAGAACCGATTTTGCTTCTTTGTCAGCACAACAGCTTCACACAACATTTTGCTTTATTCTAAACGTGGTTACGGTTAAAAAGAGGACTTCCAATTTTTTAGCTTCTTTCAGTTAACTCCTCTAAGATTTTGTTCATTTTAGAGCAAATGATTCAAGTCCATCCCCTCATCTGTTTCATACGGCAATGTCTTGCTATACTTTATGGGTATAATGGGCACCTTGAGGGCTTACTTTAATAAACTATAATCAGTGAACCAAGATGTGCTTTTCAGTCATCTCTTTCAGGGTGTAGCTTTTATGTACCCTCCGTGTAGATGTACAAAATAGGTTTTGTTTACTTTCTGTCCTACTTCTGCCCACCTACTGAAAAAGCTGCCTCAGAACGAAAATTAATCATATCCAGTGGGGACAGGAGAAGGAATGCTGCCTCAGACTGCAAAGACATAAACAAGCTAGATGTTAGAAAAAATTTTGTAATGGTAATGATAGTTAAGAACTGGAGTGGATTGCCAAGAGAAATCACTTCACTGGACATCTTGAAAAATAGGGTAGAAAATGTCTGTCAGGAATAATTTAGATATTGCTAATCTCGCTCTAGGGTAGGAGGAGGGACCAAATGATCCCATGAAGTCCCCTCCAGACCAATCCTATATGATTCTGTTTTTCTCAGGCTACTGAATATATCCAGTATCACCATTCTTACTTCCTTTCTTTAACTTACTTTTTGGATATAAAAATAAAATCCTCATCAGGACCAAATTATTCCTGCCGGCCTACTGTTGAATAGTAAATATAGATATCCCACCCACAGCAGCACTGCACAATTCTTTAATGCATTCTAAATGTTATTTTATTGTTAGCATTTTGAAATCTTGTTCTGCGTGCTGCCAGCCATACCATGCTTAGATCTCAGTACGTGATCTTGTACTATCTGGTTTAGTTTACTAAGGGGAGCTCAGCTGATGTATTAAACCTGCCATGCAGAAAATGCACAGGCATAAAAAGAGATGTGTACTTGCACAGAATTCAGTGTGGAGTCCTTAATGTCCAACATAACAAGACAAGTAAACAGACAATGATAATGAAGTCAATTATTCATGATAATTTTCTGTTCTGATCAGCTAGAAGTGTGCTGTTCTTCTACCATGAAATGTTGGAGCCCCTTGAGATTAAAAATAGAACAAGTTAAAATAGTGTATTTTTGGTTTAGTTTTAATGTGAAATTGCAAGAGAAACAGTAGCATATTTCTTCTGCCAACTAATGCTTTGGTATCTTCTGCCAGCTTGCATCATGTTGAGGTGAGAGAGAGACATGGAAGCCAGTAATGGTTCTGTCCTCACAAATAGAAGAAACTATTATTAAGTCATGCCATTTCCCAGCCATTTGTTTCTCACATTTTCTTGTGTTTGTTTTACTGCTAAGATGGAGTAACTTTCAGCTCATTTCAGTAGTGTTCTGCTAGTTTGGGCGCAGTGTGGGGGAAGGCTGGAGGCAGCCCATTGGCCCCTGGCAGTCCAGGTGCTAAAGCAGGGCACCGTCAAATACCACTTTGCTCCCACGTGAATAAAAGCTCTCCTGATGAGATGTGACCTTTTTAAATCCCTCCTCCTCCTTACTAAGTTGCAAATCTTTTCTGGACGGGATAAATTAGGGAAATCACTTAAAAGGCTTTCTTACGTTGTGCTTGCCACATATATACAGAAACATCATATGATTGCTACTGCTGCCATTTGCTGGTGCGAAAAATTATTTTTCTTGAAAACACCATTGCAGCAGCTACCAAGTTCCTGTGAGGGATTTCTGCGATAGTAGCTGCAGCTGAGTTGCATGGCAATTCCCAGCTCCCCTCTGCTACCCTAGCAGCATGTGCCCCAGCTGCCAGCAGCTTGGCCTGCAGCAATGCCAGGGACTGCAGAAAGCACTAACTTGTTCTGTCACCCATGAATGCCTGCAGCAACATCCAAAGCACCCAAATCCTTCCTTCTATTTCCACGGCAGCCATGCTTGGGTTGTGCCTGCGCAGCTCTGCACTTTGACAGTGATGTATCATGATGAAGGCAAGCTCAGGATCTTTCAGGGCTAGTGCATAACTCTCTCCTGTTTTACATCTGACAATTGCTATTGCACTAAGCCTTCATTACTTTTACAGTTGAAACTGAAAATCTCCCTTTGAAAGATACTTCTCTGTGGGCCAGTCTCCAGAATATTCTTAGTTATTACTTATGGCTTTATTACACCAAAATAGGCACAAATTAGTAGATTAAAAAGACAGAAGTTTGTTAAAACTCTTTTAATAGTTAATGTTTATTACGGTCTACATGACAAAAATTTAAAAAGGTAATAGAATGCAAAATAATACAAGAGTCTCGCTTCATTTATTATTTATGCTCCTTGCTTTTCAAAACTTAAAAATACTACTTCATTTTAATCACATTTAGAGAAAAAAATTGCTTCTACACATGGCATAAGTCTCAGAACCTCAGGTAACATTGATTTTTAAAACTACTTTAGGTGAAATGGTGTCAAACTGTGAGGTCAAAAGAGTCAAGACTTCATCTCACAGTATTTATTTCTGTAGTGGTGATAGAAATTGTATTTATAAAAGCTGGAATTTTAGTGGTGAAGGTGTCACTTTTTGACTTTGAAAAGGTCATTTTCCTTATCCTGGTGATGTGTAGCCAACATGTCATTCCCCCATCCTCCTGAAGTGGTAGTCAAAGATGTTAAAAATTTCAGAAATGTTGGCATTGTCTAGTCAGAGGGGCCCAATCTAAATGTCTGGTCATGAATTTGATTGTTGCAGAATCTTTTGGCCTCATATCAGTCACATGGCTCTTAGAGCTGTGAGACAACAGTGCTTTGGCAGAGATTTGTTGCTCAGACTCACTTGAAATTCTAGTGAGTCAGGCTGTGCCACTGCAGTTGTTCAGCCATCAACTGTTGGGTAGAATGTAATTTCTGGCGTAGCACTAACTCTGCCTATTACTTTACTTTTCTGAGATTGTTTGATTTGCAGCATAAATTGATTGCTGTTTGCTTGTGAATAACAAAGGAATTTGAACTGATAAGGAGTGGATGATGCCATATTCCTGTTAGATTGATAAGAGTTGGAATGAATGTTAGCATTGTGACATTATTTCTGTTGTCCTTTTCCTTCTTTTCTTTACTCCTGTTTTTTTTTGTTTGTTTGTTTGTTTTTTTAAGTAATTCCTTAATAATTCTGAATCATGATCCTCAGTACTGAGATAAGTATCCACCCTCAATTACGAGACAAGGTGTGCAGGAAGAATACTATACTTAGACTCACTGTCCCCTCACACAACAAAACAACTTTCTGACAATCAACCATTTCTCTATTTCCACCCTCATACTGAGTATTTCTTTTTTCAACAAATTTCACACCTTTGGAAATAGTAAGGGCGTAGCATGCATTTATTATCATTTATTATATTTCTGTTCCTACTCCTGCTAAGACTTTCTTCAGTAGCGATTTGATTACTAACCTTTTTCACTTGTCCTGTTACTAATATCACCACTGTGAGTCTTCCAGGGGTCTTTACTCCCACAGTTTCCAGGCCCCAACCAGAGCTGCTCTGCTGCTAACGCTCCAGTGGTCTTCTCTCTGCATGCATTTATTGCCCAGAGGCATGCAGTTTGCACTGAAAAATGGCTCTGCCTGTCTTTATTTCATGGCTCTACACACAGTGGCTAATTTCACTTAGTCAGCTGTCTTTGGAGTTATTTTGGGGGCAAGTGGGTCTCCTGCCCTTGCTCGTGACCAGTGGCCAGGCAGTCCTTGTGCATGGACCCTGGTGCAAAAGCACGGACTGGCTCTCTCCTATCATCTCTAATTGTCCTTTCTTCAGATTCATTGTACCTTCATGAGGACTGTGATATCTGCCTATGTATGTGTTTTGCCTCCAGCAAAAGATTGACTAGCCTTTGTGTTCCACTGAAATTACATGTTACAGCTGTATTTCCTGCCACTGTTCTTGCAAGCAGGATGTCCATGTAAGGGTAGTCAGTTATTTAAAGTAATTAATTCACTTAGAGGCAACAACCCAAAGAACAGCAAAATGATCAATTTTGAAGTCATACAAAGCATCAGTCACCTGAAAAGC
The DNA here is from genome assembly GCA_016647715.1 of Pavo muticus. Classification (NCBI taxonomy): domain Eukaryota; kingdom Metazoa; phylum Chordata; class Aves; order Galliformes; family Phasianidae; genus Pavo; species Pavo muticus. The sequence continues at coordinate 2,743,291 of JACDJE010000023.1, read as the reverse complement.
TGTTTGTTTAAAAGCAAGGCAGTAGTTTTGACGTTGATGTTGCAGAGATTGTTCATCTTTTGGGTATGTTTTCAGATTTTGTTTTATCATGTACTTTCTTAGATGATGTATGTAGTTGACAATAACGATAAATAACACATAAATAAAGAATCTTTATTTGTAAGAAGTGTCCTTAAAGAGTAGGGTGAAACAAAATAGACCTGAGATGGATGCCAGTCCTCTGCCCTGACACTGGGCTGCCCAATGACCCCAGCACAGGCCTGAGACAGAGCTTTGGAGAGCATCTCACTCCTGGACACGGTAGGCAAAGTACTCCAAATCTACACTAAGCTTGATGCTTGTTGGTTTTTTATTCTACAGCATGAGACTTAATAGGAATATGGCACAGAAAAATGATTGTGAGTCTGTTTCTCTTAAGGTTCTTGGGAATGCTAGGCAACTGGGATCTGAATCTTCAGTGCACTGTTTACAAGTCTCAAGTGTAGCATACAAAATCTGAGCTCTGGAGGGTGTGCTGGCTGTTATTTTTTCCTCTGAGAAAGTACATGTGAAGTTTTAAATGTCGGCCTCCTACCCAACACAACTGGATGATAACCTTAGCCATGAATTAATCAAGCTGCTTGTTAAAAACATTATCTTGCCAGCATTCTTCCAAGTTTTTTGTTGTTTTTTTTTTCAATTCAGGCAAATCTAACAGCTTCCTCTGCCTTGAAATGATACACCAAGATTAATTATAGTTCTGGAACACTCTAAGGTATGATTTGGCTGCTTGAATATAAGAGGAGCATGAGCAATGCACCTGGAGTGAGAACTTGGCTTGCAGTGTTCACATAGGCGTGAGAAGAGCCAAGCAAGCGCATTGCCCTGTACTCACCAAGGTGCTTGGGGAGAGCCCCATCACACTGCACAAGGCAGAAGCTGCATCTTCCATGTTTTTCCCCGCTGGTGCTCCCCACAACTTGTGAATGCTGCTCTTTGGAGTAGCAGTAACTCATGTTGCATTTTGCTGTCTGTTGAAATCCATACCTACAACTGTCCCATTCCTTGACTCCTCTCCCCCTCTCTTCCTGCCATCCAGCCCACACCCATTGCTAACATATGTCCCAGAGGTGGTTCAGATGCTTTCACAGGGGTTAGATGACAGCTAGGCAGCCTTCCCTCCAGCTAATCCTACCTCTCCCCATCCCTCTGTGCCCTACCCATGCATGCTAACACATTGCTTCCCACTCACTCCTCTATAAAGGGAATTTGTTACCCTTCTCACCATAGCAGAAGGAAATCTTAATTTATTTTTTTTTATCCCATAGGGAAGGCCTTCAGAGCTAGGAAAAGATATTTTAATATATCTCAGAGACGGAGGTGCCATGGAATAGGCTGCATAGAGAAGTGAGCTAACAGGCTGACAATTACAGTCTGGCTGGGTAGTGGGGGTTCCCACTGCATCCTCTGTGCAAGCCTATTCCTGGAAAACCTGTGAATTTGCTGATGGAAAGCCATTTGGAAGGCTGCGAGGAACACTTGTCTCTGTTAAGGTCTCATTTCTCCTCTTTGGAGAATCAAAGAATAGAATTGTTTGAGTTGGAAGGGACCCTCAAAGGCCATGTTGTCCAACTTCCCTGCAATAAGCAGGGACATATACGGCTAGATCAGATTGCTCAGAGCCCTGTCCAGCCTGACCTTGAGTGTGTCCAGGGACAGGGCATCCACCACCTCTCCAGACAATATGTTCCTGTACTTCACCACACAGTTAAAAAAAAAAAAAAAAAAAAAAAACCTTCTTCCTTATATCTAATCTAAATCTCTCCTCTAAAGTGAAGAGACAGCAGCACCAATGGCCCCGTGCTAATGGCAACCCAATCCACTGAGAGTCAGGGACAGAAAAACCCATCTGATCTTACATAGGAGCAGCTTCCTGCTTACAGCCCCAAGATTGTAGTGAGACCTCAGAGCTCACAACAGAGATAATCTTTGAGCTTTCCGTAGTATTTTATGAGGAGTTATTGATTAATCTTCTCCTGCTGAGGCTAAAGCTAGTATTTAGAAGGGGGGATGGGTAGTGAGCCCATTAATGTAAGCAGAATTTGTCTAAGTTGAAGGGAAAAATGCAGCTCAGATTTTCCCCTTGACAGACCTTCAGCAAAACTCAGGATCTGATCAACTGAATATATAGCAAATGCCTAATTAATTCCTTGCATGCCTTCAGATAAAAAACAACTTTTTAATTTTTAGTATTTTCTCATTACTGAGTAGTTCTCATCAGTGAATAGTGAATAGCTGTATGCACAAAAATCTGCCTTCTGATGTCAGAATTGCTTCCTTTCTGCTATAAATGAATATTTAGCATATATATCTGTAGTGAAACAAACAAGATTGGTAATACAAGCATTGTATAGTGTAAGTATATTACTGTGCTGGGCTTTTCTTTGTTTTCTGCTTTCAAATACCTTCATTCTTAAAAAATGTGAAAGCAACTTTTTAGCAAGTTGCCCGTTGCTGTAGAGAAGGACAGTTCCTTTTTCAGCTGCAGTGCTGACCTGTCCTTCCCAGTCACCAAGGAAAGTGCTTTCCTTCATGAAAAGCACATTAAAAAGCTTTAAATCCTACCACTTCTGTAATGATGTGACAAATGCTGTGAAAGCAAATTGCTCTATGAATCCTAATTAATTGGAAGTCGGGTCCCCAATTCATCTGGGCTGTAAAAATCAGAATATATTCTAAGGGGTGATAGATGTGTCACATTTTTTTATATCCTTTCTGTTTCTTGAGCCCTTGAACTTTGTGTGCTTTCTTCACCAACTGTGAAAACTAGAGGGTTTTTCCTTTAACTGAAAAGATTTTTCAAGCCTCATGAGGGGAGCTTTAAAAAAAAAAAACTAATGTATTGCAAAAGTGTAATAAATTGCTATCTGTGGCAGCGCTACATTATTCCTCCCTCTAGTGGCTGGCTGGCTCCAGGGACAATAACCAGAGCTCTTTATTAACATCTCATTGAATTATTCCATTAGCTTAGCTACTGGGAACTTATGTTTTTCAGGCTAACATCCTCCAATGTCCTGCCCACTTGGTAATCCTTGGTGCCCTTGTGTACCTGGCCGTTACTGTGTGACATATGATGGGCCTTGAAATTTTTCAAGGCCATCTTTCTACAGTGTTCTGAAGTTTTTCCAGTCCCTTCTGTACATCACATGATTTCCAGTAGCAATCACATACAGAAGATAACCCCACTTCTTTTGCATTTCTGTGGTTCCACATGGTACACTGCACCAAATCCAAGCAATTTAACACAGCTGATCTCTGATGCATGTTAAACTGAATAAGTGAATTTGAAGCAGCTTAATTTGTCCTGTCATGGTCCAATACTGGGGAATGTTCAGATAGCAAGCTGGGTATGAGTGCTTTCTCTATCCATCAGGGTGTGCCTACGTATTTCTGTATGCCGATGGGCAGCTCAAGTATATACATGTCATTAAGAAAAAGCCAATATTCCCCTGTGGGTAGTTCAGGAAAACAGAAAGGTGCTGCAGGCCTGGAATGCCCTACCTACTTAGTCTGATGGACAAAATTGAGTGGGTTGTCAGATTGGCACATCACAGGAGAAACCCAACTCTTGGAACTGAGCAGAGCTTCTGAGGTGGACCTGTGAGCGCCGCACAGAGACATGACAGTGTTCTGACACTGTCAGACAGGTCTTATCATAGAATCATAGAAGGCCTGGGTTGAAAAGGACCACAATGATCATCTAGTTTCAACCCCCCTGCTATGTGCAGGGTCACCAACCACTAGACCAAGCTCCCAAGAGCCACATCCAGCCTGGCCTTGAATGCCTCCTGGGATGGGGCATCCACAACCTCCTTGGGCAACCTGTACCCGTGCGTCACCACCCTCTGTGTGAAAAACTTCCTCCTAATATCTAACCTAAATCTCCTTTGTCTTAGTTTAAAACCATTCCCCCTTGTCCTATCACTATCCACCTTCATAAGCAGCCATTCCCCCTCCTGTTTATATGCTCCCTTCAAGGATTGGAAGGCCTCAATGAGGTCTCCCCGGAGCCTTCTCTTCTCCAAGCCCAGCTCTCTCAACCTCTCCTCACAGGAGAGGTGCTCCAGCCCTCTGATCATCTTAGTGGCCCTCCTCTGGACCTGCTTCTCCCTGTTGTTCTGACAACAGTAAATGGGGTTAGTATACATTGCCAAAACTTAGGTTTTTTTCCTAATCAAGATGACAAAAATCTGAGTGGTAAAAATAGTTGCTGCATATACAAAAAACATTCAAGGAAGAGTTCATTTGAGGAAGACAGCACCTACTCATGCAGCTCAATTAAATTAAGTAACTTCACAGCAGAATTGCAGCCTCCCCTCATAAGAACCATGAGGCTCAAGAAAGTAATGTAGGTTCCATCTTCCTTTACTTACAATGGACATTTTATGCATTAAACTTTTCTGTAGGTTCAGTAGGCTGCAGAGCTTTTCAAAGAGTTCTGTATTTCCTCAGCAAAACCATTGACTTGAGATGAGTGTAAATCACCATACAGTCAGAAATTGTTCTAATTTAAAAATTCATTTCTTCTAAAGTACCTTTTGACCATCACACTGAGCATTCTTTACTCTTTATTGTTTGGCTACTTCGCTTTGCATGGAGTATCTGTCTCTGGAGCTGAACTTTATTATCTCAGTCATTCTGTCTCTTTTGCCTCCAGTAATACAATAAAAACATGATGCTGCTATTCTTTTCCATCGGAGAACCTCAGTCATGTTTGTTAACTTTAATTCAATATCATGAACCCACCTGAGAGGTGCTGTAGGGAAGTATCAGCGTACCTGTTTGCTAAGCCTGAGAGTTTATATGAATTTCCCTCCAGGTCACAGCAAACTTCCATCAGCATCAACATCTGAACTCATGAATCATAGTCCATTGTCCATAGTTTTAAGTGCCAAGTAGAGTTTACTTATTCTAGAAATTCTAGTTTTTAGGGTTTTTTGTTATGGTGTTTTAAACAAAAACATAGATATCTGCACGTTTTCATTTGAGCAGTGTAGAGGGCCATCTTCAGCTTCACCATGTAACCTATAATTGTATTCTGGAAAGGAGAAGGTTTTTATCTCCTTCACAAATTGTCAACAGGATTCGGATTTATATGGGATAAGTGCACACTATTAATCAATCTTTTGTAACGAACAAGTTTTATTCATTGTCCTAAGCAAACACAGAAATTTGAGTGCTTTTCTTTTTCATCTGACCTCAGAGGATTTAAATTTTTTGAGTTTTTCATTGGAAAAGAGCAGTGTTCCAATTAAGTAAGGCACACTTTTTAATTCTGACAATTAAATATGTATTTGGAAATACTTCAGAATGCCAGTTGTTACAAGTCAAGGCGCCTCACGTATTAAGGGTTTTCCTCCTTTAAAATGACGTGCATAAGCCCTTTGAATATCTTCCACCCTGAAGAGGATCCACTTTTCGGAAATATTTTTTCATTCTTATAGACTCCATCTGAATCACCGCCCTTGAGATTAGCAGCATGATTAGCAACGCCATAACTGGTTCTCTATTTCTTAATCTCAGACCCAAATAAATGTTTCAGGGTATTTAATTTTCATTGAATTAAAAGATAACTGTTTTAAATAATTGTGGGGAAAAGTCCCTTTCAGTCTCCAGCTGGATTTAGCATTATTATGCAAGCTTCTCAAGGTATTTTTTTCCTTTGTTCTCTCATACCCCAAAATATAATTAATTCTGCTTCATTGGGATACACTGTGGAAAAAGCTTGGCCAAAGAATAGCTTATAACACATAAGGCCTCTGTTTTGTTGTTGTTTTTTTAATACTAATACATATAAAAATACATCTTAAGCAGCATTTAAAATCTTTTGAACATTCTTCTTATAAGAAAAGTTTTTCTAATGGATGTAAACTGCAGACTTTCTGCTGGAGGCTTGCAGTGGTTTGATCCTGTATGTAAGCACACTTAAGAACCAAGTTGTCCAGATAGCGATATATTTCACATGTACCTGAAATACTCGGTTACCACTTCACGCTGCATCTCAGTACAGCAGATGGATCTTTCCTTAACCACTGCAAAGACTTTGGAATGGGAATAGTGAATTATGAAATATATATCGACAGCTAGATTTCTTGAATTGTCTGGGTTTCTTTCAAGGGATTTGTTTTGAAGTGAAAGCAGCTGAAGGGAAAGTGGTAGCAGCTTCTCTTTGCTGAGGAATAGCTTTGGTAAAGTTATGTGGAGGGAAAGCCTCTCTGCTCCTGGGGTATTGCTATGGCTGTGATGATTGGAGTAAAAGGGAAAATCTCCTGGAGCAGGAGAGACTGCAGCCCAGACAATCAGCAGAGGATCTGTTAGAAGCCCTAGTTCACACCATTATTTTTTTATTTACTTGCATTCTAGATATCACTTCTGGTAAAAATATAGAGAAATATATTTCTAGCTTCTTTGGTATGATGAGAAGCCGCAGGGTTTTATCTTAGGCAGTGGTTACACCCATTGGAACAGTCTCTCCTCACAGACTTTTTTAATGGGAAAAGACAGCTGCAGGTCACACCTGAGCTCTGAGCTGTGCTCATCCAGACACAGCTTGAGAAACCCTCAGTGAAGTTATGCAGGAGGTCACTGCTCTGTCTTCTCACCCCCCTCGCAAATCCCTCTGCTGTCAGGAGAGGCTGGCATTCAAGCCAGACATCGAGTTGACTTGGCATTTCAAGTCAACGCCTCCCAGGTATCTGCAGAGAAAAAAACATAGTAAGTCAGAATTACTTGTCTGGAAAATAAGAAAAAGCAATCTTCAGACACTTTAAACTGCTTAGTGTTCTTCAAATAAAAACCAGCTAAAGTAGAGGATACCAAATCAGATATTTAGTGAGAGTGCATGTATAACTTTTGTAAATGGCATCAAGAGACAAGAGAAGATAAAACCCACAACTAGCACCTGTATATATTGTAGTGCAATTCAGCAGTTTGCAGGTGTTACCAAGAAATAACGCATGCCCACAGCAGGGGAAGATAGTCACATAGTGTGCTTGTCCCTGGCTTGAATTTTCCTTCTTCAAACATTTTTTTGGAGGTTGTGCTGTTACTCAATGATATATGAGGGTTAGCTCAGCCTCTTAGCTTAGTTGTATTTGGTATTTTTCCCTCCTCATTGCTTTGAGATGTCATTGCTTTTCAGAGTTTTTCCAATGCTTTTGTTCTGTGTAGCACATCTGTACAGCTGGTGTTGAATCTGCAATTTTTTAGTAGGCATCTGAAACTTTTGAAACAGCAGAAGACTGAATAGGAAGTGAGAAAAGCTGTCTCTGTAATACGAATTTTTGGAAAAACACAGGTGGCTGCTTATTCATATAATGGTGTTGGAGAAATGGTGCTGACTTGCAAAACTGAGATGTGTTCCTATTATCAGTGGGAGATGTTTATACAGATCTAGCCTGGGAGTTGGGAAATATCTTTCTGAGCAGGGTGTATCGGAGCAGATGCCTGCAGACTCAGAGCCATGCAGTGCACAGGGGACCATCACCTGGTTACTGCTCTACATGGAGTTGGGGATGATCACCCCTGAAAATGTGCACTGAAAAATACTCTAAACCTCGACACTCAACAGCAAATACTTTTTTCAGTATTTTCTTGGAAAACATCACCTGTAGGTAAACACTGGCCGATATCATAAATCAGCTCAGCACAGGAATATGTTCAGTTTTGGGAAGTCTGCCCAGAAGATCTCTTAGATCTGAGCAGGATGCTGTCCTCCCACTCCTGGGAGCAAGCTGGTGCTTCTGCAGAAGCCACAGTGCTAAGTAGAGGGCTGGTTATGCAGCTAGCTCTGCAGGAGCCTGGGTGACATTCCTGAAAAACAACAGCTTTCCTGTTATGGTTTGGCAGAGAGCTGCACTTCTTGGGTTTTCCCAGTGGCAGAATTAATCAGACTTTCAATGGATGAATGAGGGAGACCTGAAAATTAAATTAGGCTGTAAGGTCTAAGCGTATAGAGACCAGAATTTTTATAGAATAACACAAGGATCGATATGGGAAATATCTTGGTTCCAGATACCCTGGACAGCCCTCTGTCAGTATTCTAACTAGGAACTACCTAAGAAATTCAAACTTTACTGTTAGCCCCAAAAGCATCAGAAATTACAGATCTGCAGGCGTGCAAGAGGATGTTTTGCCTGTGTTAGCAGACACCTGAGAGAAGGAGGGAAATGACAGAATGATTTGATGCACTTACGATAATAGCTGCAATTAAAATATTAGGGTGAAGTGGTCCATGTCCAGTGCCAAAAGCTGTGCCTGTGCAGACCTGGTGGCATCACCTGCCCTACTTCTTGGAGAGACTGCCCTCACACGTTTGCAGGCTTGGCTGGCAAAGCAAAGTGCTTGACTTACAAAATGAGAGTTCCTAGACTGCAAATGACTTAAATCTCACTAGAGGGAAGTGGTGGCACAAGTCACCAGGAACATGGTATGATGTGGGATCAGAGAGGTGAACTGAGAGGATATGACAGTGCCTTCTGCAGGAAGACTTTTGCAACAGAAAATAGAGTGGAGAGTTCATCAAAGCACTGCTGTAGGAGTTTAATGGAAAGGGGGGCTGGGCTGTTGGAGGGGATTTGGAAGAGTGGGCCCTGATGCAGATGAAGCATCTGTGCTGCCAGAGAAGGATCCCTCAGAAACCCACAGAAGAGCCTGGTGTTTTGTTTGATGTAGGTTCAGAGATCTTTTCCAGAAGAAAGGGTCTCTCAAATCTGTTTGAGCATACATTTGGTAAGGTTGGTAATAGGGAAACGAGGCCCACAGCTTTTCTCTGTGGGTCTTCTCTTCACCTTGCTCTTGTCAAGGTGAGCGCTCTCAAAGATATTACATCTTACCATGTTAAATGTGGCATTTGTCTTCTAGTGTAAATAAAAACTGCATGTTGTACAGTAACAGCTTACCCCCGTATCACTGGGTTGAGCTGGTTCATTGGGTTGAGCTGTTTCTACACCTCAGCATCTCTTCTCACTCTCTAGGATGGAAGAGAAGAATACTCGCAACTGTTACCCCCGCACACACCCCCACATGGGAATCAACACCAGTGCGTAGACCAGATTTCTGATTAAAGAGAATTGTATAATGTCTGTCTGCATCATCTCCATCTGCTCTTGCCAACTCAGTTGCATATGGCACAATGTGTCATTTCCGTGCTACACTCTATTCTTTGACCGTCTAGAATGCATGAGGATGGTTCAGCATGTCAGTGGCAGGTGAAAGAATCCTTGAATTCATCAGCCTGTTCTTTTGACTTTATGCAGCATCTGAAAGGACCTTTGAATTAAAGGAGGATCCTTGTTTTGATATGTGTTGATAGTTTTTATGCAGCAGTCAGCTTTGTTTAGCCCTTACAAAGGAGTGAACATGGTCATACAACATCTTCCCCTATCTTCAGTAAAAAAAGAACCAATTCTCAACCCCAAGCTTCAACGTCTTTTGACAGAAATGTGTTTCCCTCTCATAAAATCCCAAAGAAGTGGTATCATGGCTGATTCTGAAGCTGACAATAGCCCAGCATGGAGAGTTTTAAAGGCAACGGTGCTTTGTAGAAGCAAGTGCTGGGGGAGGAGAGGGGAAAAAGAAAAAGAAAAAAACAAGTTGATCCAGTTCCTGCTGTCCTCTGTGAAACAAACAGAAGCTCTCTGGCAGAACACCATATGCTTACTCAAAAAGCTGCAACAGCTGGATATAGACACGTTAGAGAGCTGTGTGATGCTACACTGATAGGCTTGTGGATTGTGTTTGTTTTTTTTTAATTGCTTTCTTCTTTAGCCCTATCAGCTTCTGTAAAACCAGGCAGAAAGACAAATACACAGTCCCATAGTTTCTACCTCTTCTCACCTGGTGGTGTATCCTCTGCATGTCCCACATATCTTTGTGATATGTGCGCATTGGTGCATGCAGCTAAGATGCCTTATTAATGGCATCTCTTATAATATCAAAGGAAGCAGATGCCAATTTGGGGTAGCTAATGCTGAATTGCTCTTCAGCAGATGTTCTTTTTCCAGTTGTCTCCAAGTTTTAAACTTTTCTTTCTCCCCCTTGGCTCTTTAGCAACCCACTAAGGACTTGAGAGGGTTACTCATTTTTGTAGCTTCAAGGTAGAAAATTCCCATGAGGAGGTTCACTTTATCCTAAACAAAAACAGAACCAGAGATCTTTAAAACCCAGAAAAAAATCTCTGGTGAGGGGAGAAGATGCTCAAAAGTGTTTTTGTACTGTTGTTGTCTCTGTCAGTAGCATAACAGCCTTTTGTACACTGTACTGAAAACGCAGCAGAACATGGGTGCCAACATGATCAAATTACCCCAGGCTGCTGATCCGTGCCATGGCTGGAGTCAGATGGATGCACTTGAATGACTTTGTTCTGTACATGTTCCTCCCTGATGTCCTTCAATGTTTGCTCTGTGTCAGACTGCAGTTATTCTTCCTTCTGGCAAAACCAAAATGTAAATGAAACAAATCACAGAGATGTATATTGGGCAGACCCGGCAGCCAAGCTGGAGGTGGGGTATTCAGCCTACGGTAATCAAGCCTCCGGGAACCAGGTTGTCCATTGCAAGCCAGAAAACAGAGTTGGGAAATTGAGTAATAGTGGGGGTGTTGTAGAGTTGGGCTGGTTTTCTTCTTGTTTTTGGGTTTGGTGTGTGTGATGTACTTCTGGGGACTTTTTGTTTGCTTGAAGGCTGGTTTTAGTACACTCCTTTGCTGGCTTCCAGAGCTATTCAGGACATATTTCTATGTCCTGAACTAGATGAACTGAAAGGTCCCTTCTGATCCAAACCATTCTATGATTCTATGAGTTTCCCTTTATTCTGCTTTGTCATTTTGTGTTGGCATAGCACCATACCCAGCTGGCACAACCCTGTGCTTTGTGCTATGAATCTGAATGCTGAACTTGGGGAAAAGAATCCGGTCTCAGGAATATTTTTCCTTACAACACTTTCTCCTGTTATGTTATACATCTAAGCTAAGGGGATGCAGCCACTGTCAGTCTAGTCTCTCCCTGTCTTCATTCAGAAATGAAGTGTTGTAAATGAAAGTGTTTTTCACAAAAAGCACATCTATGACAGCCTTCCTAAATGAAAAGAAAATATTAAAAACTAATCTTGCCAGTTCTTGTAAACAGGGAAATCTTTCTTGTCTGCTTTGTCATTTCAAAGCCATTTTCAAAGCAAAGAAATTCTTCAATGAATACATTTAAGCTATTTCATTTTTAACCTGCTAATATTGTGTTTTATAGCCTTTTATATATATGTGAATTAGCTAAATTCTAGACAGAATATATGAGTCAGTAACAACAAGGCAGTTTGTAAAGAGAATTTATGGCTATTCTTCACTCCTCGCTAATCCTGGTGATCATCTGAGAAGGTGATTGAAAGAATGTATGTTGCAACGGTGTTAGAGGTGATTATGTGTGCATTTTAAGTCCTTTCATTTCTACACCTGAATGAAAATGAGAGACTCAATCTCAGTATGTCTGAAAGGTATAGAGCAGAAATCAAAGGGCAGTATGCAGAGGCAGCTTAAATATTTCCTTTGCACGTCTATGTGATCTTCTGTTTTAGATGATTCGCTAAAACTTATTTTCTGCTTAAATTAGTGCTCTTCTTGTAAGACCACCTCACAGGCTTTCAGTAGTGTTCTGCTTTCACGGGTGGGATACTTCAAACTTTCTTGAGGTACAGTGTCAGTCAGAGACTTTGGCCTTCCTTCACCCAGAGGAGCCTTTGTTTCTCACCAGGACTCAGCAAACATCTAGGTTTGGTGTTAGGAAAAACTTCTCCAAAATGGCGGTCAGGAAGTGGCACAGGCTGCCCAAGGACATGGTGGAGTCACCATCTCTGAAGGTGTTCAAGAAATACATAGATGTTGCACTGAGGGACATGGTTAGTGGGGAAATACTGGTGGTGGGTGGACAGTTGGACTGGATGATCTTGGAGGTCTTTTCCAATCTTGGTTTGGTCATTTCCACCCACCTCAGCACAGCTTTTCCAGTCAGTCCCCTTAGGCTCCACGGTAGGGACAAGCAGAGAATAAGGTCCTGGGAAAGGGCCTGGGCTCTGAGTTCAGGACCACTCTTAGGTGCTTGTCACACATTACACAGGCAGGCACTGCAGCACAGAAATGATGCAGCGCACCTGAGGAGGGCATTGAAGAGGTTCAATAACTCACATCCTCCTTCTGTCAGTTAATATATCTAATGCATGAAGTCTCAAAGTCTGAGTCCCTTGCCTATTATACTAAGTTGTGGAAATTAGGAAGGCACAAAAAAAAGTTTAGGTGATGCAGAATAAACAGAATATGGAGGTGAACCCGTAAGAAAGAATAGGTTATTTTCATTTGCATGTTATAGGTAATAGAAACTCTGAAAACAATAAATTAGACATTCAGATGTTTTCCTATTGTACATAGCCATACTCTTGACTGAACTGAATGATTTCAAAATTCAGTGGCCTTTCAGATATTCATTGGAGTGTACTGTAGAATACAGTGACAATTTATTACACAGCTATGAAGGTAATATTAATCATCATAAATGGAAACCTGTGGATGTTTCTTCGTCTGTGCTTTAAATTTGTATCTTTTCCTCATCACTGCATCTAGTGAAGCAGTGATTGTAGCAATCAGTAAGCAGGAAGCCACCTCCTCCAGCAGCTGCCAATATCCTAGTCAGGTTTAAACAACAGATGGGAGAAATGCATAGGCTAAAATAAGTGGCCACCTGTAAAATGTTGTTCTAGATATTGCTCTAGATATATGCCAAACTGGCAGGTCATGTATTAAGGAATAAAAGTACTGAGAGAAAGGAGGCAGCTGTGCTGACCACCCACATCTGAAACAGCAGGAAAGTGTTTTCTCTCATGGATGCATGTCCTTGTTTTCTGCAAAGTTGGGAAAACATTCTTTTGCAATGCAAATACATATAAAAAATGAATTTCTATACCTTTTGTGGGTACTTTCCATGACAGTGATAGCATCTGTGCCCTGGGTGCAACAGCAAAACCTTGCTGCCCTGCATGCCTGCACCTTGATACAGTGCTTGCAGTCTTTAAAGGGCACCTGCCTCAGCACTTGCAAATTTATGTCTGGCACTATCTGTGCACTGAATTTTGCAATGTGATGCAGTTTATTCTTGTGAGCTCAGCTAATCAGTGAACAGCGACAGCCCCAGGTGACACATTTGACTAACTGGCAGCTAATCAAGCATATTTGAATTTTGCATGTCACATACTGGCAGCAAACTGTTCACAACATATTCATGAAGTACATTTTGAATTAATTTCAGAAATGCATTTCAGGCAACGCTGATCAGTTTACAGATCTGCAGGGGAGTGAGGAAGCTTGCTTGCATCTGAAAAAATAATGTCTGTTGAATTATTCATTCTGTCTTTTTAATTGTTTTATTCTTTTTATTTCTATATTTCTATCAACTAACAGACAGGATTCTTTGTTTTTCCAAGAGATCTATGGTTAGTGTTAGTTAAAAAAATGCTGTAGCTGGCAGCGTTTTGTAATGGTCATATTTTCATCATTTTCTCTTCGTTCTTTTGAGTCATTTGAAACATTACTAATTCTGATATCTAAAAAGCTTTCTACTTCTTACATGTGGAATCAAATGGCTTAAGGAGTCAGAGCATATGAAAATGGCTCCTGTGAGTATTGCACTGCACACCCACTGAAAATGGCAAGCAAAGGATATATCTTTGTGATAAGAATAACTAGTAATTAGTATAAGTTTACATATTTTTATTAGGCAGGTAATTAGCAGCCAGATAATGCAGTATTTCAGAGATGGCCTAGATTTTATTACTGTATTGAACCATTCAGAAGTAGGCCCAGTTGCTGAACTACTTAGGTGTGCAATTACACAACGGACTTGTCCTCCTAAAAATACATTGACAATTACCAGAAGTATACGTGCCACCGGGAAATTGCTCATACTAATTGCCATCATTAGCTACTTGAATGCGAAATATCTGCAAATGCTTGACAAATTAAACATAAAGTGGATTCTCTTCTTTCAGGTCAACTGGGTATGCATTTCTAAACATTAGTTAACCAAGTTTAAGCCTTTACTTAGGTTACAAATATTTTGTTCATATACATGCAAGTATCCATGTAAGGTATACCTTTCAAAATGTAAAATTTTGTCAAATTAGTGTGTTGGCTTTGCAATACTTGGAGAATATTGAAGATATTTCAATACAAATACCCTTTCAATACCTTATCTTTTCACTGTTTAAAAAGATATATCCCGAAAAATATTTGTATCGTAAAAGAGACATAAATCACTTTTTTTGTGACTCACATCTTTATGGGTACCTCAGATTGTGAAGACAACACTTACTGAGCATTTTCAGAGGGTAAAACATCTCACAAGTGGAAAATCATATTTAGATGTTATGAGCCTTGCTGGCTGACTCTTTAAGTACTCAGGAGCTGACTCCTGAGTATTGCAGTTTGTGCACATTACTTACGTTACTACTTGTCCATCTCACTGTGAATTCATTTTGCGTGTTGTGGATGATCTGCCTGCACTACTCGTTCATATGCCCTTGGAGACTCCATCCCAACAGGAACATGCATGAGTCACAGAACCAGGTCTGATCAACACCAGCCTTTCTGAGAGAGGAACAAGCACTTAAAAAAAAATAGAACCCCTGGCCACATCAAGAAGTGTTTGGCAGGTGTGTTGAGGTTAACACACACAGATTTAGTCTCAGGCCACTCCTTTCCTCACCATGCTCTCTGTCTGAATTTGGTGGTTGCAGCATTCACCTCTAAGCACTTTCTTCTATTGCTCTCACCTCAACGGCTCCACTTGGTCTTTTAAAACCTATACATGAAGTCTTTTCAATTTCATTGCTCCTCTCGTCCCACATGGTGAAGTTTTTAGTGGAGCTGGTAGCTGCCACCATCAACACAACATAAAATTTTGCTGAGCTGCTCTCATAAATAAAATAAAAGTTATGTTACTGTTCTGCTTAGGCATGGTTTACACCTTACTTCTCTCTTTCCATTCAAATAAAAGTGCTGACATTACACAGTATTTGTATATTTATGAAATAAGGATAATGACCAGTTCAAGTATTGCTGTCCCAATGAAAAGAACTTGCTTATCCCTACTTCTGGTGAGGCCTTTTGTGTTTGATGAAATATCTTTTTTTTTTCTTTCTTTCTCAGGATATCCAGTGAACACTCGCCAAAGCTTCAGATCCGGAGCCACAGTTACCTGAGGGCAGTGAGTGAAGTCTCAATCAACAGGAGCTTGGACAGCCTGGACCCTGCAGGGCTGCTGACATCCCCCAAGTTCCGCTCACGGAACGAGAGCTACATGAGAGCCATGAGTACCATCAGTCAGGTGAGCGCACGCATGGGAGACCAGGGCATCACTCACCAAACCAAGTAGAAACTCTGTTTTGCTTATGAAAGACTCAAGCCATTGCATGCTACATGCTTCCAAACATTTACATTTATTTTTTTAAAAAAGGTTTTCACACAGTTTTGTTTGTGAGAATGCAACATTTGATAATGCCATAGCCTTCCTTTTGCAAAAGGATGAGTGGGACAATTTGCAATTTGTTTGAAGGAGAAGCAGTCTGATCTTTTATTTATCTTTTCCAAAAGCAGGTGCTCATCAACAGTGTCTTTATACATGTGTCTTAAGGGTCTGATCTGAAATCAAATTCTCTGAACATCCCTCAAAAAATCATGTAGAAGCTGATTGTAATGCTAAAGGAAAATGAATTCCACAGTATTTTGTATTTTACAATTCTTACAAGAATTTTACTATATTTTCAAAGCTTTTGTTATCCTGTTGTATACATTCTTAACCCCGAGTGCCTCCGAACTTCTCACCTTCATAGTACAAGTATCACAGAATATATTAAGTGCAAAGGTCTGCTTATCTTATTGACCTGAAATTCTGTTAGACTCCTTCATGTTCATTCTAAACCAGAAGAACAGTAAGTCCCACTGTGACTCATTCAGTTTATGAATTTTAACATCATAAAGTAGCCTCTCCTTGCCTACAGTATGCTTGTGCAGTTAATTTGGCCAGGGACAGATCTGAAAGAAGTGCAAAAGTGCCAGCATTTCACAGGGCAGCGGGCCAGTAGTTCATCTGCTAAATTCTGTAGCTCCTTGGTGTGACTTTTGGCTTGTTTGCTTAAGTGCATCATTCAGATAAATCTCTTGGATAAAATAACTTTGTTAAACAGGTCTAGAAGCATAGCAGACAGGATTTGTGATGCTGTGATTCCCCTTAACATTGGGATGTCAGATCACTGAATGTCAAAAAAAAGCAAGTGATATCATTGATAGTAAGACTTCAGCTGTAACAAATGTAAGGGCCATTCAATGTGAATTTGTAGTTTGAGTTTCTGTGATATTCTATCTTTGGACATTGTAGCTTGAGAGTATTCACCTGTGTATAATATAGTGAAGCACTTTGCATAAGGGCTGATGCTCTAGCAGAAGGGTTAGGATGTATCTAAGAGAAGCAGCATGGAAATGAAAGTCTCAGAGGAAACTACGTGAACATTAGGTTAGCTTACTTATTTAGCTGGACACCTAGCTCTTAGACAAAGCTGTCTGCCAAAGAATTAGTGCCATTTGTCAATATGAATAAGAAAATATTTTTTTAAAGTCTTAATTCAGAAATGTTTATGCGGGGATATCACTGAACTCCACCATTTTAGAACTGTTCTGTATAATGTACTCTCCATGATATTTCCATACTATTTTAAGCAACTTCCTAGTGATAAAACAATATGTTCTACTCCTTTAGGTTTCCTTTTTCATTTATGTGTACAAATTACTTGGCATAATGCTTTCCTTACTAAGAGCCATCCTAATTTTTTTCTGTCACTCTAAGTCTTACCTTCTGGAATGTTGGCTTTTTGCATGCTTGAAAAATAGCAAAACTCTTAAGTGATGTTTTTTGTGTGCATATTTCCTACTCTGATAATCATTAAGCTTTAATGCCAAGCTCAGGGCTTAATTATGAGTTTAGAAATGTGAGCATCCATTCATATATAAGCACAGATAAGTGATTTTCAGGTTCACAAGATCTGCAGCAAAGCTGCATACCTTTAACTGTTCTTGAACTGTGTTGAGTGGAAGTCTTTGTCACCACCTAGTGTATACTCCACAAAGGGTCTGAGGTTTCCCTGACACCTTTCAACTCTCAAAGAAGTCAGCCAGAATATGTAGTTATACAAAGATTTCCCCCCTGCAGCAAAGCTTCTTCCCATACTAGCCTCCTCTTTCCCACTGTTTGTTACTGTGTCTGCGCTTGAGCTTCCAGCCCCTCAGCTCTGTGACTGTCATTGCCTTTGGCTTGCATTGATTATGTCCCAAGGTTAAGCTGACCTTTATTTTTTTCAACCACCAAAGAAAGTGTGATTTTTGTTTTTCAGTGTAATGGTCATAATTGTTAGAACTTCATCTTCCTGGGGTGAGGAAAGCCAGGTGCTGTTATGGGGACTCCCAACTTCCCACTGGTCTTGGCTGGAATCAAGGGCTGAAATAAAAATCTCTGCATAAAACCTCTACTTTTTGCATGCTGAACCTGCTTATCTTTGCCCACAGGTGAGTGAGATGGAGGTGAATGGTCAGTTTGAGTCCGTCTGCGAGTCAGTGTTCAGTGAGCTTGAGTCTCAGGCAGTGGAGGCCCTGGACCTGCCAATGCCGGGCTGCTTCCGTATGAGGAGCCACAGCTATGTGAGAGCCATTGAGAAGGGCTGCTCCCAAGATGATGAGTGCATATCACTGCGGTCTTCTTCTCCCCCACGAACAACCACTACAGTGAGGACCATCCAGAGCAGTACTGGTGAGTAAAAAGATGGGAAATGCACAGGAGTGACAAAAATGAACGTACCTTTCTCTGCAGCTCCATCAGGTCAGCCATCAGATCTCTTCCAGACACAAACCCGTGAGTCTGTGTTTCAGCAGGGAGCTGGATTGACTAATCAGCTTGAAACTAGGCACAGACCCAGGCTGATGCAGTTGTGTTGTTTACTGTGTCCAAGCTAATTTATTCTGTGCTCAGAGCACACAGAAGGGAAGTCCAAGGTCATATCTCCTCCCGCTCTCATCCCCAGAAGAGCAATCGCAATTTAGCAAGGCTGAGTAAGAAGGCTGTGGGCTAGCAGCTCTGCTGGCTTTCATCAGCAAAAGAGGGTTCCTCAGCTGAATTTTGCTTTGAGAGATGTTGTGCTTTCTGTAAGTTGGAAGTTACTGGATGTGCTGATTAATGGCTGGTACATCTCTTCAACTGTAGTTTAGGGTTGGGAATGATGAAGCCTGCAGGTCAAAACATGCATGTTCACACCTTGTTGTTACTCCTTCTACAGCAAAAATGACTCAAGCCTTGCAAGAGGGAGAGGTTTGGATCTAAAATATGAGAGATACAAACATTTATCTGGGTTGCTTTTCTTTTGGAAATAACCACAATGAATTCCAGATATTGACAACAAAATTAGTGCTTTGTGGTAAAGAAAAGCAAGTCAGAAGCCAAAATCCAAATTCACCTCTTGTATTCAGGACAGCAAGAGGCAGGAACCATTGCATGCATGTGCTCTTCTCTGTCAGAGAATAAGGGATGGCATCTTTCTTCCAGCTCCTCTGCTTTACACAAACTTCATTTACTATTCATGTACTCTTCATATTCATAACTAATATTTTCTATTACAGTTTTTCACTATGCCCACTATCTCTCTTCCAGGTTCTGTAACTTCTGTTTTCTGTATTCTAAACTTTTGGTTTCTTGTCTCCTGTCTCCCAGCTGCAGTTGTTTGTACGTTGCAGGTTCCTAATCTCTCACTCAAGTCCTTTTATAAAGCCTCTTGTCAATCGGTTTATGTCATCAAAGGATGCTTTCAATCCTTTTAACCAAAAATGTTCAGCTTAATTCATGATTTTTCTGAAAGTTTAAGTACTGTTGGAAATACATTGGCAATACATCACAGGCATCAAAGCATTCTTAACAAAAGCCACAGAGGAGTTCTCATCTAATTCACTAACCATTAAGAAATAGCATTCATCTGACAAAATTTCATCTGCAAAAGTAGTGCTTGCATGCATGAAGGGTTTGCACCACACCACAAAGACAGGATTTACATAGGGGGTGTGTTACTTCATTGCAGGGCTTTAGCTCATGTCAAACGTTCTGAGGCAAAAGCTGAAAGATGGGGGTTTTCAAGGATTTCTCAGTGAGTGTTTACCATTGGTGGGTCACCTTGGACATCTCAGAGTGGCTCTTCATTTATTTGTGAATAATGTTGTTAGTATTTTTTCTTTATAAAATTATTGTTCATTAATCCGGGAGATGATAACTTTAACCTTTATTTAAGAGGTTGTTTCTGTCACTTAGAATAACAGTACCCATTTGGGGACGCGTGGGGGGTATAAATGGGATGTGTAAATGGAGAAGGGGGCTGTACACACCAGCCAAATGTGCTTGGAAAACCCATAAGAGGAAAATATTTGTTGTAAATTGTCTCTGGTTCATGCTGCTTTTTTGTAACACAATTACGGAGTTCTGGTCTCTTCTCTGGATAGCTGGCTTTATTAAAAAATTGTAGGAACAAGGCTATGTTATTGAAAAATGTAATCCGCTGGGTCTATCTCGCATTACTGCTTCTGTAGACAGCCCCTTCAAGCCCAGAGAGATAAGTGATTTGCAGCTCTCTCCTTGGACATCTATAAAGGCATTTAGAGACTGCTGCAGATATGTTTTCTGCTGTGGGAGTTTTACTGAGTTATGTTCCTCATTTTTTAATTCTTGGACTCCCAAGGGCCCATCCTTTGCATTGGTATTTCAGACAACTTCTCTTTTATTACCTGACTTACATTCCTTCATCCATGTAATGAGGATTAGTGCTGAATTAACTCCATCCAAAAACATCTGTATTGACTATCTTGCTGTTGCCTGTGAGTGGGAAAGCAATCTGAGGAAAGACCTCTTTGATGGTTTCTATTAATACTGGCCTCAATAAAATAAGAAATTATATGGCAGTGAGGCAGATATAAAGAAAGAAGGAAGATAACTGTCTTACCTCTACTAAGGTGATGTTTCAAATGCTTTTGTGGGAGACATAGGGGGTAACTATGATCTTAAGTATGGATTTAACATCCCCTAATGAGAGAGCTGTCCTTCTGCTCCAGAAACACCTCTGCCTGTTCAGCCAAGGGAGGTTTCTTTCATCACCATTAGATCTTTCCTCAGGGACTTGACTTCTCATTCACTAATGCTCAAAGCTGTGATCATACATTAGTAGTGGAAATTTGTTTGACTGCTGGTAGTACAGGAGAGTGCCAGCATGATGGCAACTGAAGAGAAAAAGGACTACATGCCCACTGCATTCAAAACTGTTCCTCCAGAGAAATGGCCCACAGCCTTCCAGGGCATCTGAATAAAAATACTGAACTAGTTACCTAGACAAAACACACTAGTGTGTGCTACAGTGGTAGCTGCCTCAGGTTCTAATTTCCTTTTACCACATAGGTTTAGTTCTAAGATTAGTGGCACACCACTATCTGTTGGGTTCCTGGAGATGTGCTCAACCAGCTGTTGGCCTCTGCAGCCTGCTCTGGTCTTCGTGCAGCTGCAGCAGCATGGTGAGGTGACTGCACCTGGCTTCTGCATGCATCTGGGAGGCAGGTACTTCATTCATAAGGCAGTCTTCTAGGCCAAATATTGTTTTATTCTTGGTTTTAAGAGAAGGATTATGAAATGGAGAAGAGAAAATATGAGTTTATGAAGTGGTAAACTTCATATGGTAGTAGAAGTGTCTGGGAAACAAGTGCCCCATCACAACCTTACCATGCTGGAGAGCTAGGAAGTTGAAGAGGTCCAGCCATCTCAACTGGCCCCACACTGCTGAGCTGGCCTCAGAGCTGGGCTGTGCAGGTTGGGAGCTCCCGCAGCCCCAAGGTGCTGGCATATGTTGTACAGCATAGCCTACGCTAAAAGTTACTACCCGTGTCATTTGGTCTCTTCAGAGGAGCTTAATGAGGTGTGAATTAGTACATAATTTGATCCCTGGTTATTTGCAGATGCAACCATTGTAGCTGAAACTCTTTGGCCAGCAGATTCAGACACTAAACAGGCAACGTTTTAAGAATTTAAAATGCTTTTAAATCATTTCAGTGTGCCTAAAGAGTGTAGTGATTAAGAAACAATAAAATTTTAAGGTAGTCTAGAGAATATCTCCTGCCTGACTTGTACAATGTAGGAAAATCTTGTATATCCTATTTCTAAAGAATGTCTGTGCCTGTGCAGCCATGCACTCTCCTTTGCAGCACAGATAAACCATGTGATGTTGCGAGGGCTCAAGCATTAGCATATGTGGATGCAAATACATAATTAAGACTGGATATGTTTACGTTGAAAATGTCACCTCTGTAGCTGAGCTTAAGCAATAATATCAGGAAATAATCTGCATGGATTGCAATAGGCATTTTTCGATATCTAACTTCTGTACACTTAGATAAACAGAAATATCAGAATTATCTGCAGCAATGCCATCTGGCGATGCTCAGTAATATTACACTTCTGATTAAAAGCAAAGCAAACAAAAATCCCAAGGAAATCATGCTGTGCAGCCAGCAGGTTAGAGAAGCACTGAGAGTTATCGCAGTGTATGCTAATTACGGGGCTTTGGCTGAGCAAGCTGTTCTCCTTCCGTTCTCTGGAACATCTGACCAAGAGGGGTCAGGTACTTTGTGGAAAATCTCTAAGGGGCTGCCTAGCCAACTGGGAAAAAAAATGGAAATGGCATTAAAAATAGACTTGTGCCAGGCTGAATTCAAGAATAAAATCAAAGCCTGTGGAGAAGGAGGCTGGAACTGACTGCACCCCAGCTGTGTCCAAGCTCTCTGGGACTCCTCAGGACTGTCCTTTCAAAGACCATTCTGTCCAGAAAGGAACAATAAATGAGGATTTCAAATTTGGTTTCCAAATGAAGCCAGGGGTGGTTTCTGGATCTGTACCAGAAATGAAGGTATCTCTGCAGAAAGCCTGAAGAAATATAATGAAGTTAAGACCTTCTGCAGATGTTGAACCTAAAAATAGATTTGGAGTGTTAGAAAACTGTTTGACAAAGAATTTATACGGTTCATTTCCTCTATTTCCCTGAGTAATCCTGACATGCGGTCTGCCTTTGAATCCACTATCAAATTGCTTAAACCAGCACTTAAGAATGTTTTCCTTTACTAATGAGGAGCTGACCTTGGAGGAGAACACTGTTTCTAATTTCAGAGGCATCTGACTGTAGCTTGAGAAAGTTTCATCTTGCCTATCCCAAAAGTCGGCTTTATGAATTTTAAGTTCCACATCACACATGCACACACACATGCACATACACACACAGAGAATGTTTTTGAAGCTGGTGGAGGTTTTTAATGAGAAAAACTGAGAACACAGCTCTTGCTGGAAAATTTCTAACTGACTTGAAGCATGATGCTGGCACTCATGGAAACTGTTCTGATGAAAATTGCCTGAGACAGGGGCAGGGTTGAGATATGAGAGAGTCAGCCCTGGAAATGTTAGCTGTACCCAAACACTTGGCAGGTTGGTTTGCGTGCGGTGTAATTTTATGCTGAGGTTAGGAACTGAAATAAGTCTGATAAATTCTGTTTTACCTTCTGGGCATACAGAACTCTGTGACCTGGAAGATGGGATTACTGGAATAAATATTACATGGGTCCCTACTTTAGAAGTGCTTGGTAGTTACAGCTGTTTGCCATTTAAGCAGTGTCAGGCATTGGGATGTATTATACCAATTTTTCAGCTTCCTCCCTCATTCTGGCTCTTTTCTCTGACTATGAATACTGAATTTAATCTTTAAAACTCTAAAGTTGCTTGGGTTTGTGTTGAGACACTCCCAGGACTTGGAAAGACAGCCTTAAGCATTTAAAACTGTGATCTCAAAATATCATGAAGGACTGTGTTGGTCTTACTTTGTGGACATTTCCAGAAGCATAGGACAAGTCCACTTTTGTTCAGATAACACTCGTATGGTTGACTTCTCCAGTTGTCCTTGTATATCTCCAAAGATAAAAACTGCAGTGTTTCCGGGCTGCCTCTTCCAGCACTGAACTACATTGCAGTGTGAATTTCTTTTTCTTAAAAATAACTAGAATTTCCCTTGTGCGACTTGTACCCATTATCTCCTGTCCATTTTTTGTGCATATCTGACAAATGCATGACTCAGCCCTCTCCATAACCACTCATCCAGTAGGTTCCTCACAGCCTCCAGACCAACAAATCTACCTTTCAACCTGTATGGGTACATTGTGCTCCAGACCCCCTACCTCTGTCAATGTCCCCTTTGTGCTGGGACTCTTGTACTGAGAGTGCCATACTGGGCACAGACCACAGATGTGTTATCACCAGCACTCAGCCTCCCTCAGACTGCAGGCTCTGCTTTGGCCAAGATTGCACATCAGATATCCTTAGCACAAGGATATACTGCTGATTGTCCTTCAGCCTGCTGTGCTGTGGGACCCTGCCAGCTTTTTCTGATGCTGGGAATAGAACAGCCATCAGACTTGTAGGTTTGACAGTATCCATTGAAGCAGGAAAAAGTATGGGTTTTTTTCAAAAGAAGGAGATATTTAAGAGAAATCTATGTCGTTTGATCAAAAGAGCTTTTAAGGAGGAAGCCTATTGGCAGCACAAATAGAGGAGGATGCAGCGATTAGTTACATGAAATGTTCCATTATTTATTAGTATTGTTTTAACAATTGTACCAAGATGAAAAATACTTTGGGTATCCTTCGCATATTTCTGAATGGGATGTGCCTAAATATATTTTGCAAATTATTAATATCTCTTGATTATATTGCACACACAAAATTGATAATCATATCTCATCATTTCAGTCTTTTACTCAGCTCTGGTGAGTCCACATCTCAAGAACTGTGTTTGTTTTTGGGCCCCTCACTACAAGAAAGACATTGAGGCCCTGGAGCATGTCCAGAGAAGGACAACAGAGCTGTGAGGGGTCTGGAGCACAAGTCTTATGGGGAGCAGCTGAGGGAACTGGGATTGTTTGATCTGGAGAAGAGGAGGCTCAGAAGAGGCCTTATTGCTCTTTACAACTTCCTGAAAGGATGTTGTAGTGAGGTGCGGGTTGGCCTCTTCTCCTGGGTAATGGCAATAGGATGAGAGGTAATGGCTTTAAGTTGTACCAAGGGAGGTTCAGGTTGGATATTAGGAAACATTTCTTCTCAGAAGTAGTGGTTGGGCACTGGAACAGGCTGCCCAGGGAGGTGGTGGAGTCACCATCCCTGGAGGTCTTCAAGAAACACGTAGATGTGGCACTGAAGGACATGGGTTAGTGGGCAATATTGGTGGTAAAGGGATGATTCGACTAAATGATCTTAGTGGTCTTTTCCAACCTTAATGATATGATGACATGACTCAACTTGCATAGTTCTCACTTAAGCAGTACAGATTGAGTATGGGTTTGAGTTCTGCATGTGTGTTGGAGGTGTACCACTTTTTGGGTTGTCAGAGGAGGGTCCAGACGCCCAGTTAAATGGAGACTTCTGTTGAACAACTCCAGTGAGACAATTTTGGTCCCACCATGTTGCACCTCACTACTACTGGTATATAGGTGCTATAAGCACCTTACCTGGAGCCAGCAGCCATGCTCATCTCAGTATATTAAAGTGTCTGAGTGTTCAGTGCTTAGCTGAGACAAAATTTCATTTGATTTACCATAACAAAATATACAGAAAGGTATTAACTGTTTTTTAAACCTATAAGCAAACATGAAACCTTAGTGATTTTGCCACAGTCTGAGAAGCAGTGGCTAAATCAACTGTCTCTATTTGTTTCTGCCAGACTTGTTTGGCCTGTGTTGAGAAGCCCAGGCTGGCTGACATGTCTCCCTCTGGCAGAGGCAGTGGTGTCACTCACATCTCTATCACCAGGAAACTCAGGTGCAAGGCCATGCTGATGTGACTTCATGACACGTGGTTCTAGCAGTAGATCTCATTGGTGGCCTCATGTATCTGCATTCTGGGGGATAACTTTTTCTGACTTGCAAGCAGGAGTAGGGTATATAAAATATGCCTGGAATTATATTGCAAGGAAGCAGATTTCCCACAGCAGCGTTGACTTATAATTACACATAATAGGTAAAATGTAGAGCAGAATATAAAATAAACCCACAGTCTCTTTCCACTTACAGATAGTATAACCTTTATCCAAAGTGCTGCGCTCAGGCCGTGGTCATCACTCCAAAACAACAGAACCCTGAGCATTAGATATATGTTGTCCTTTAGCTGAGATGTCAATAACTAATGAAGAGCAAATCATTGAGTTGTCACTTAACAGAGAAACACAACAAAGACGTGAATCTTTTCTTTGTTTTGAATTATTTTAAGTGCAGTGTTTTTGTGATGGTGGTGACAGAAATGAGATGGATTAGTAAGCTGAAGACATGACTCAATTTATATAATGCAATCACATTTTCAGTAATAATTAGTCTATTTTAGGAAAATAATACGAATGTGACTGGTTTTAACTGCAGTTAGAAACATAGAATAATAGAATCATAGAATCACAAGGTTGGAAATGACCTGCAAGATCATCTAGTCCAACCGTCCTCCCATTACCATTGCTACCACAAGCTACTAGAGTAGCTCTTTAGGGAAGCAAGACTTAGGCCTCTTTCTTGAAGGGGCTTTGCTTAATTAATCCATCTAGAGGATAAAAGTAACCCAGGTTGTTCTTCTTAGCGTGTGCTACTGCTCAGTCCTCAGCAGTGCATTGCACTCATCTGAAGTAAGTTTCAAATAGTTCATTTAGGACAAACATGAATATTTTTTGTTGTCCTCAGATCATAGAATCATAGAATCATAGAATCACTAAGGTTGGAAAAGACCCACAGGATCATCCAGTCCAACCATTCGCCCATCACAAATGGTTCTCGCTAAAATAATAATATTTAATATTTACAAATATTTATTATAAACATAATATTTATAATATAAATACTTATTTACAGATAATATTTACAAAGTTCTCTTGGGCCATAGTGTATTCCAGGAAGTGATAAAAAAAGATGAGATAATTGGTGATGATGGGCTTCTTAAAGTTATTGATTTTGAAATTCCAAAAAAAAAAAAAACCAGGTAATTTTTAATAAGTAGGTGTAATAAGTACAATTCTTCAGGGCTCCTCTTGCGCTAGAGCAATTTGTGTGGAGCTGTTGTATTCCATCATGTCAGAAATTCCCATATGAAAGCTCAGAGGTATTAGGTACCAGATTGGGTAAATAATTACATATTTCATGCTTCCTAAGTATATGTTTATGCAGTAGTCTAACAGTAATTGGCTGGGAGAAACTATTATGGACTATGGGGTACATATATAGTTAACCACTTTTTGAAACAAACACTGCCTTTTTTCTTTAGTAATGCCACAGATAAACTCAAAGGAAATGTAGCAGTGAAGAAATCTGTGCATTAAAAAAAGAAAATCAGAAGCTCTGAAGTGTGTGCAAAGATGTAATTCTGTTGTGCTGTTACACTGATCTTACTGCACTACTTTGTACAAGCTCAATTTCAAAGCACAACACCACTCAGATGCTCAATTTGGAAAACACCTGATGTTATCTTGCAGAGAAGGACAGTCCAGCTGCCATTACAGCCTAACAGTCCCTTTTATCAAAGGCAGCTGTAGGCAGATGCGGGTAATCTGTTCTAATGCTGCAATCTTTTTCTGGCCTCCAGCAGAGAGGAATGGGTGTGTTGGTCTTTGGAAATTGTTCTCCCTTACTGAATTTGGCTGTGGTCAGATGGGAGAGCACTAAATTGCATTCCACTCAAAATGCAGTAAGCCATCTGAGCAGAACAGTTCCTAGTTGCTCTGATCAAGGAGTTGAACCGAACTGTCAGAGGAGAGAAAAAAAAAAAAAAAAAAAGCAACTATAAATAATGTTAGAAAATCCTCTGCTATGACAGACCTCTTGCTTGTTCTACTGAAAAAGACACCTATTCTTCATCTCTACAGTCAAGACAGTGATGACTTGATAACTTTTTTTTTTTTTTCTGTAATGACTTCAAATAAATTCTGTGCTTAGCTAAAGTAAAGTGTAGACTACATCCCTCTGGGAAGGTTTAGATGGAAGTTAGAAGGCTGTAATAGCATAACAAAATAAAGACTGGCAGGCTTTTTGTTTAAACAAAGGAGGCTATTTCTGCTTTGGAATTCCTTGCTCCTGCTTGCTTTCGCTAAACCCTCTTTGCATAGGGTGTTACCCATAATCCTGAGCTTTGCTAAGAGTCGAATACAGTTATGCACATCTGTGGGTGAAATAAAGCTATGGTTTTAGCAAACCAAAAATACATAAACTGTGGTATACTCAAACCCACCCAGGAATGACTAGCCCCAGTCTGATTGCCTCAGGAAGTCCAGAGAAAATCTGCAGCTTTCCATTTTGTGTGAAGTGTAATTGACACCCAAGTGAAAGAATTAACTTTTGCTCCATCCCACAGTCATACACTGTCTCATCTCACATAGTTCCCTGAACTCTCACGTGATGTTTTATCATTTGCCCCTTCAAATGAAAGTGGGAACACAGAGGAAGAAGGTATTCAGAGTGATGGAGGTAGGGTGAGGGGAAGTATTGAATCTGTGTTGGAAGCTACGATAATACCTTTTGCAAGATTGCATGCCCTCATTTAGGTGAAGCCCATTATCTTGATGTTTAATTCCAAGGGAGCTGCCTCTGTCTTTATTCACATCTCTTTACGCCATCTCTTTCTTTCTTTGGGATACTGCTACAGGAAAGCTAGATCATGTTAAAAGTGATGTTAATGCACAGCTAACGCTTGTTCTCTTTTCAGAAAAAGAGGGACAAATAAGGACAAGAAATTGTTAGTTAAGATTTCCAACATTCTCCTTTCCCAAATCTTCCTCTGGGACTTCATCCACAGCTGATGAGCCAAGTTGCATTAGCACAAAGTATAGAGTACCATTCAGAGCATGGTTGTGTTTAACCTCACATCAGCTACCTGTGGGCCATTGACATCTGTTTGGGTGCAGTGTACTTTCATGTATCAGACCTGGCATTGTAAATCAAAATGCCCTCAACTCATCTGATTTACTTCCCCAGCCATCCCCTTTTCTGGACTTCACGTATATATGCAGCAGTCCTGAAAGCCTTTTCCTGTTTCTGTCAAAGCTTGCTGAGAATGAAAATTTGTGTCTCCTTTATGATGACTATCTGAAACTTAGTTAAGAAGGCTCACACTAAGTGCAAATCTGGGTCTCACATCTTGTGATCTCTGGTAGATTGTTGAGTAATAGATGTAGGGTGAAGATGTACTGAGCCTGAAAGCGTGTGGTTTTTTAATACAATAAATTTAATAAAATATAATAGCCTACCCCCACAGATTTCAAGTGACATGTACCAATGGAGAAAACATGTCTGAACATAAATATGAGCTACAGCAATCTTTTAACATAATATTTTTTCCTAGTTGGATAGACCTCCTTTCATTGGAGGGTGATTGTTTTGATGGGTGAGAAAAGAGATGTGGGAGAAGAACAAGAAAGGAGCTAATTTTCAGCAGCAAAGAGGGTCTAGAATAGTTCATAAAACAGAAATATGTCCTGTATTTCAAAAACCACTCATTCAACAAAAAGTAGAATCAGTAACATCTTTCCTTGCACAGCTCTTTTGAGTTTTTCCAAAATGCTTCGACTTCTCTTTTTTCCTTCATCACATATTAATTGGTGTGTAGGCTAGATGGAGAAGATGTGCTACCCAGCACATTATGTTGGTACCATTTGATCCACCAGTGTAGCCAGTTGTTGACACATTTTAGAGCACATTTTCTGGTTGTGATGAGTCTCCAATTCCTCTACAGGCAATGGATAGAGAGGAATATGAGATGGCCATTGAAGTAACTGCTTCCAGAATCCCTTCAGTGCCTTTACAAGTCTAGTGTAACTAGTGAATGGAAAGTAACAAACGTGACAGATTAAAGTAGGCACTGGACAGAAAGCTTAAAGAGCTTTGGGAATTCGTGGGACCGGAGCAGAAGTGTTGGAATTTCATCAAGTGGACGCTAGCTCTTTCTCCATCTGCTTTGTAGGTACTTTTTTTTTTAATATTTTAAATACAACATTGCAGATATGAACAGTATGTTATAAAGCTGCAGAAGTGAGACATACTTTTTTCCTGTAAACGTTGTTAATTGAGGGTCTAACTGTGAAAGGTGCTGAGTATCCTCAGCTGCCAGCGTCATAGAATCAGCTCATAATTTCCATATGCCTGGTGTCTCAGAAACATCTGGCTCCTCTGTTTCACTGCAAGTGCCTTAACAACCGGAAGAGTCCAGATCAGGGATATGAATCTGTTGGAATCCAGTTTATGATATTTTGTTAAAGATACAATTGTAAGAATTTCCAGACTTCTTCTGACAAAAACTCAAATCTTGCAACCAGATCTTAGGGAACAGTGTAGAAATATCTTGCATAACATAGTTTCTGAGCAATCATTTCAAGTGTCGGTTTTTGTTTTCCATTAGAAAAGATGAGATTTTGCTTTCCTAGAAAAGATGAAATTCTAAGGAATGGCAGTGAGGTAAGTATTACCTTTTCTCTGTCATATAGAAACGGACCAAGTTGTAGCACAAGAAAAACTGATTTTTAACTAATATCATTTCTGCTATATTCATAAATAGAAGAGGTAGGAAGA
Organism: Pavo muticus; assembly: GCA_016647715.1. NCBI lineage: Eukaryota > Metazoa > Chordata > Aves > Galliformes > Phasianidae > Pavo > Pavo muticus. Next base: position 2,713,526 of record JACDJE010000023.1, on the reverse strand, counting down.
GTCTCTGTCTCTCTCTTTTCGCCCCCAGAATTAGCAAGGAGATTGTGTTTAGCAGGATGAGGTGGAACAACCCCAGGTACCTTTCATCTGTTCTCCATAAAATTATACTGTGAACTGACTACTGACACCATCTTTCATATATGTCTGCTAAACAGTGATACTAAAGGACCAGTCAACTAAGAGGTCCCTATTAAAGAGATTCTTCCTGGTTATACTGCAGCAACATGCCTCCCTACCAGCCATCCATGTCTTCTCCTCCTCAGTGTGTTGATTGGTACACATACCTCCTTTGCATCAGCTTAGAAGAACTGGCTACCTTTGCCAGCTGAGAAGGAGGAGGAGGAAAGGAAGCTTACTCCATCTTCAGCCTCTCCAGCATGCATTGGGAGGAGTCAGGGACCCTTGCAGGGTGGCATCCTGGCCAATACCTATGCAAAAGCAGAAGCATAGAGGTCTTTTTTTATCCCAAGCTAGAACCCATGTAATTGAAAACTGTTGCCAATTGCTATAGGTAATCTCCAAAAATAAGCACTGTAGTTATCCAGTAACTTCAGTATAGTAATTCTGGACATAGGACATTAATTATAGGTAAAGGATTAGGCATATCCATTGGTCTGGATTTCCACTTTCAAAACCACATTTCTTTTTCTCGCTTTCAAAGTGATGTTAACTTTTACAGGGCTCAAGGCACTGTCAGCTTCTGACACTGAAGTGCACTGGCTCCATTTGGCAGCATCTGGCAGCATCTTTTACATCTACATTTTCCTCTTGAAAAATCTATTATTGTTATTGGAGCATGACATTATGCTTCTTAGGAGAGAGAAAGAAGCCCAGGGAAATTATTAATTCAAGCTGTCAGCAGTATCTAGCTCATTCATATTGTTATGAAAAACATTTTACTTTTGAAATAAAACTGGTGCACCTTTGCTTTCTATAAGCAGGAAGAAGCAGGCATCTTTTTACTGGGGCATTTTATAGAGATTTTGCAAAATCCAAATTAACGTGCATCTTTCTCAAAGTGCAGTAAGTCACAGAGCGATGGTTCTTTTTCAGCACTGGGGAATGTTTTGCATTTCTCAAACCAGCTAAAGTGAAAAGAGACTCACACTGCAAAAGTGGTAATGTCAGTTAAATCACTTTGTAGAATGAGGGCTGCAAATGTTTCATGTGCTGCTGATGTACCAGGCATCTGCCAGTCAGCTTTCCACTTTGCACTTTAGCTGCTTTGCTGATTCTTGTCAGTTTGTCTGCCTAAAACATGTTTCTGTAAGGAACTTTGAATTTCATGCACTTTGATTTGTCTTTACTCTCACTGCAGCTTTCTGATGCTGTCTCTACTGAATCCATATTTTAATACTTGGCTGACGTTGAAGGCAACTGGCATGTCTTCCCCTAGATTTGTATTTACATTGTGGTTTCTCTGGTTCAGCCCATGCTGACTCCCTGCAATAATCAATCCTGAGCTGTTTGCTACGCTTGGCAGTAGGGGCTGGTTAATGAAGATTTGTTTGGGGGCAAGCAGAAGCTAATGGGATAACTTATTTACTCAATAAACATTGCTGTTTAGTAAACTATATCTGATGACCTCATGACACTCTTGTCAGTCACCTCACTTCTCCCAAGCCATTCATTCTGATTTTTATAGACAACAGTTCTCCAGCCATTGCATAGCGCTGTTTTGGAGGAAAAGAACAGTAATGTATCTGTACTCATTTTTATCACATATATTTTTATTTTTCATCTTTTTCTGACTATGAAAAATTCAGATATGTTTTAGTTTATCAGACAGCAACACCTCCCGCAGACAACTGACTTCTCCTCTAAGCAGCTGTATGCAGTTGACAGTTTCACAAAAACCAAGGGACTACCAACCAGTAGTGCGTAACCATATATTATGAGGCAAATTCAGAATGTTTAGAATCATAGCATCATCGAGGTTGAAAAGACCTCCAAGATCATCCAGTCCAACCACCCACCTACCACCAATATTCTCCCACTAAACCATGTCCCTCAGTACAACATCTAAATGTTTCTTGAACACCTCCAGGGTTGGTGACTCCACCACCTCCCTGGGCAGGCTGTGCCACTGCCTGACCGCTCTTCCAGAGAATGATTTTTTCCTAACATTTTTCTAATATAATGCTACAGAGAGAGGCAGATTAGCATCTGCCCTTGTCTAAAAGATATAAACTGGAATATAAAAACAATATATCGTAAAAGTGTTCACTGCATCTGGGCCTGTGGTATGTACAGAAAAAAATAAAGTATTTATTCTAGGTCACATGGATGGTGACCTAGATGCCCGTGGTGCATCAATTAATTACAGCATACAGATATCTGGAGATGGTGTTGTCACAAGAGATTTACTTGTGAATTTCCATCTCTACAGCCACCTCTCAAATACAGCTGCCTCCTCTGGATTCGTAAATGTTACATTCATATTTTGTCTCTTCTAAGTGCAATCTCATATCATAATATTACTGGTCTGCGTCTCTCTCTGCTATTCACATACATTCTAATCAATCATGGCTGCAACAATCATTATTTCCTCTAAATTTTGCCCATATGATAATTTTCTGCTTTCTCTCCATTTCACCCTTCTGATAATCGTGAAGAGGAACGCTGTGCATTCACAGTCAGATTTGCGGTTGGACAAACTAGGCAGCTCCCGCAGTCAGGTGCCACTGCCAGCCATGAGCGCGTGTTCCATGGGAGGTGGCAGGGAGCAAAGTGGAGATCACAGTGGAGGTCACAGCTCTCCCAACTCAAGAGGTGGTTCAGAGCCCCAGAATCAGATTTTCTTTTTTCCTTCTTTTCTCTGGTTCACTTAACAATTATTTTATCATTTAGAATAACAGTGAGGCCATCTCAGCAGACTGGATCTGTGTGGCTCATAGTAGTACTGCAGCTAAGATCACCCACCCAGGCATGAACTGTAAGATCATCCTGTCTACAACATCTGTAATAGGAGAAATGGGGACCATGCAGGCTGCATTTGGGGAAAGAGCATTGCTAATCTAGAAGCATGCTAAACACAGCATTTTTTTCTCTTGCTTTTTTGAACAGTATATACTTATCTCTCAGACAGGATGTTCCTTTCCATAGTGTCTTGCTTTTGTTTCCTTTTCATTTGGCTCGTGCTGATAATTTGAATAACTGCAAAACTGTTTCTGATTTTTGGAAACCAGAAGCTCTGGGAAGTCTTAGACTGAGAAATTCACGTAGCTGTACTCATGTTTGACTCCAGTACCTGCGTCAGCTATTAGTCCACAGGCTTTTACCATCTCATTGTTGTTATTTCACCGCACTCAGTAGCACTAAGGGCAGTCCCCCATTCTCATTAGGCTACATAGCCTATTCCTCCTTTGAGTTAGTATGTCATGCATATCTTCTCAGAATTATTTCACCTCACTAGGACTGCCACAATAGGGCAGATTGTGCCAGCAGTGAACCATTGCAGAGAGTCTGGCTTGCAAGTACAATTCTTGAGATTTAAACAGTTTTTGCATTGCAACTAGCGAAGGACAAATGTATGTATATGTGAAATTTAATGACTTCACATCTTGAAAATGAAAACTTCTTTTAAACAGAAGTTGCTGGGCTGTTGGAGAACTGCTGATAAAGCAATCCCAGTGCATCCTTCCACTGTCTGACTGAGAAGGGGTTGAAATTATCAGGTTGGTATAACCTGATCACCCACATCTCCTTTTTTTTATTTTTTTGACAGAATCTTCATTCTGTATAGCCTAGATTGAACAAGTAGATTATACAAGATTGTTCATTCTTGCCACTTGAGGAGTTTAACAGTGGAATAATAGCTAATTTCTTATCCTGCATATAATTATGGCAAATTCTGCTGAGGGGATCAGCTTTTTCCAGTTTTCTTTTTCCCTTTATCTAATCACACTCAGCAGGAAGCTGTGCCAGTAATCTGACTGGTTCCGTTCCCCTTCGTGATTGTTCTTTCACAAAAATCTCTTTTTTGCAGAAATTGTTACAGATACAGTACAATTACAGTATATTGTGTTCTTCCAACGCGTAAATCAAAAACTCTAAAATTAATTGGGGAATATGAGGCATGTATTTCACTCACATGCATGGGCTGTGTGGCACAGGGTCAAGTTTTTTAATAGCAGCATGTGTATGTGCTGATTTGTCTCATTTGATTGCCGTTAGGGAACTCTCATTTCATTAATGGGTCAGAATTGGACATGAGAATCTAATCTTGCACAAGGTACAAAACTGCTAACTAGGTTTAAACAAAATACAATTACCCTAAAAAAAATGAATTAAGCCCAGTTCAGATGATCTGAAGAGTTATGAAAGAAAATTCTTTTTTCTCTTTTTATGTATTCTGACTGAAATATTAAGAATTCTTATTGAACACTGAAGGCAGCACTGTAGCTAAAGTGAGTTTTGCCCTGAAATAAAGATTTCCTAGATCATCCTGACTGGATATCAGAAGTAAAGCCATTACTTCATGTCTATTGAAGCTGAGCAGCTGAGGATATCTGTGAAAATCACACACACAAAAAAAATGGTGCAGGTGTGCTCAGTGCAACCTCCTTCACAGCCTGAGCACTTCACAGGCTGTGATGCATGACCATGTGATGCTGTAGCTCACAGCAGCCAAGGCACAGCTCTGAATTTCACAGCTGTAGCAAGTGCTGAGAACAAGCAGTCCCAAGGAGAGAAGTTCATCTGGGTGGCCTTCATTTTTCATGCACGTAAAACTGCCATAATACCATCATTCCCCTCACTTGCTAAAATGAAAACTGCTTTCATCACATTTAGAGAGACAGAAAGACATGCTTGGAAAGTAGCTAGCAGCATAGAAAACACAACAGGGGTCATTATCTGCTGCACCTCCTGCTTCCAAGGAGACTGACATCTGATCCTGGAAACAAGGAATGTAAAATGATATTTTTGATTTAGAAGGCTAATAAAATCCTTCAACAGGTGCACTACTTGAAATGTGCCCGTTCTGTTGCAGAGGTTTGCAGATTTATTACTAAGCAATGCTTGTTTTCTTGAATGCTGCTGTTGTGCCCCAGTTTTGGTAATTTTTAGTTTGTCAGCTTTATTCAATCTTGAAAGACTTTTTTTCATGAATTTTCCTGTTTTCATTACTTGCATCAATCAATTCCATTGTTTTTACCCCTAATTTAGGGTGCAAATTAGTTCCAGGCAGAAAATTCCAGTCTGCATTGACATTCCCCTGAAGTATACATGCTTGTGGTTTTGACAGAGGATCATTTCAAACTGAAATAAACGAGAACTGCATTGGAGGAAAATGCAAATCTAGGTCATAACTTTCCTAAAGACCAGTGACCAAAATGGATTCTTCCTCCTCCAACATTCTGCATTAGCATCAGCAGTAAGCCCTACCACACAGTGCTGGAGCTATGTATGAATATCTGCTTCCCTGAAAGTTGTTTTGTAGCCAGCATTGCTTCCTAGTGAAGAGACTGAAGAAGAATGCAAATATTTACTGTCTTCCATAGTCATCTTTAATACATAGCATGTTCAGCAAGATGGTTTTATTTCAGAAGCTGAAGATTCCTCAAAAAACCTGTCAAGTTTTAAAAACCGTTTGGATGTAGTGCTCAGGGACATGATTTAGCAGAGGGCTGTTAGAGTTAGGGTAGTATGGCTAGGTTGTGGTTGGACTCGATGATCTTTAAGGTCTTTTCCAACCTGAGTGATTCTATGATTCTGTGATTCTAAGTACTACACCATGACACTGTCCTTCATTTAAAAAAAGAAAAAAAAAAAAAAAAAGTTGCCATTCTTTTCTGAAACCTTGGAAGACAGATGTTCAAACCAAGGGCCAAGTTTTTGCCTGGAGCTCTTGGGGAGCTGCAGAGCAACATGTCAGGTAGACAAAGTAGATGAGGATACCTGTAGACTGCCAATGACTCTGAGATGGATGAGGAATCGGTATGGCGCTGTGGTAGATGTTAGGAGGGTGGTGATTTGGCAAGGCAAGATGACTGAGGAGGGAAGCCACAGAATGAAAAGCGTTAAATTGAGATCCCTAAGAGGATCGGCCATGGCCAGAAAGAGGATCAGCTGGGATAGGATCTCAAGTCCATTGATGATTTGAGGTAGATCAGCCTCAGCCTATTCCTTATAGCGAGTTTCCCAATAGACCCAGAAAAGCTTTTAAACTCAAGAAGATATGTTTTATCAGATTGTAATCTCAAGTAGTATTTTAAATACAGGAAGGTCAAAGTGACTCAGCAAGACAGCACAGAAATAATAAAAAAAAGGCTGAGAAACAAATCGCCGCCTGCCCAAGGCATCCTTGCTACCAGGCCTGGCTTTGTGCAGCCTTGTGGTTTTCTGAGTGGCATAGAAATGTATGGAATTGAGTTGCTCAGTCTGCTCTGCTTCCAGGCAGCTTTTCTCTCATCCATCCTGAGCCCTGGCAGTGTCTGTTCCCTGCTCTCCTCAGCGGGCTGCAGGCACAGCAGGCTTCACCAGAGCCTTCCCTCACCCCCTGTTGCAGTCACTCTGCTGGAAGGAGTGTGGTGTCCAAACAAGGACCAGGCATGGCAAGTGCCTACTGTCCCTGCCAAGGAAGTGTGGTTGGATCAGACAGAGGTGGGAGATGGGGGAGACAGAAGGTGAAAAAGCCTTTGGTAGTCATAGCAGGGGTACATGAAAAGCTGGAGGAACTGCTAAGGAGCCTGAGACCAGAAGCAGAGATTGAGAGCAGGAACCATGGGAGGGAAAACCATTATTTGGATGGCCAGAAAGTGTCTTGACTTGGGAAAGATGCCTGAGGAGCAGCTGATGGAACAGGAGAGTGAGCCTGGTGTTGCATGAAAGTGCTAGATGAAAAGAAATGGGAATAAAGTGAAAGAGCCATTAAATGGTGAGGAGCAGTGGAAGTGTGTGTTCCCTCATGGCACACTTGCCTTCAGAGCCTGGGTCTCCTTCCTGAGGTATCTCATCCTTCATTGGCACATGCCCACAAGCATCTCATATGAGTCTCCCTGGAGTGTGACAGCCACCATCATCCATTACCCATGTGCTTCAGCCAGCAGTGAGGTGGGTTTCAGTCTTGTAAGAATGCTCATAATTTTCAATGTGACGCTTCACAATGAAAGTTTTTCTTTTTTTCTTTGTTTTCTCATCTTGCTTTTTGTAAACAGAAGAAATTATGCAACTGAAATGATTTTAAAAGAGCACAATTAAAGTCATCACATGATACATTCATAAAGTAGAAAACCCTAGACTTAAATTTAGATTATTTTGGCTCAGTTGTACACCTGTTCAGTGTCACAGTCTTTAATTACGGGTCTTGTCCTGTGTTTCCCGGAAGGTGCTTGCCTTCTTCCCTTGGTGGATATTCTGGACAGTGTTTAGGAGATAATCAGAGGTTATCTGGGGATAAGAAATAAAAGAAGCTGCTGTCCACTGAGCCAAGGTTCGTTTGTTACAGAAGTCAGAAAGTGTGTACTACAGGAGACTGGGGACTTGCAGAAATAAAAAGGATGATCTCATAGTCAAATCCATGGAAAGCCGTCCCACTTCTGGCACTTCTGGCACATCTGTGTGATGTGAAACAAGTCATTTCCCTCTGATGTTTGCTTGCTTTGAGTTCTTGTATTTTAGGTTTCTGGCTTGAGATGCAGACTTAATTCATGGAGGTTCTCAGGTAGAACTGAAGTCACAGGGAGTTCTGCTTTGCATATAAGGGGTGATGTAATGTGGAAAATTAGATAGCATCTCAGATTGGGCAGTCGAAATTTTAAGTAATCTTAAATTTAATTGTATTATTTCTTATTTCCCCATCTCTGAAATGGGAGCAGTTAGCCTCTCTTTTCCTTAGAAGGATGCCTTTAAAGTACAGTCATTCTGAAAGAAAAGATTAGCCACCAAGGAAAAGAGTAATTCTGTCTTTTGGGTGTAGCGTTAGCTGTATTTAGTAGATCTATGATGAGACTGTATGTTGAGTAAGCAGGAAAAACCAACATATGATAGTTGCTGGTCAGATGAGCATCGCTTATTCTTTGTACCAAATCAGTAGCCATTTTGCATGGGAACAGCCAAGGAGACTAAGCTTAGGCTTATGGGGGCTATAAAGTGTTAAATTTTGAGTACAATGCTTCCATTGTTCTTCTAACATCCTCTAGGAGGCTTATATTTTGTAGCTACATAGATTATATAGCAAAATATCTAATGCATATTTTATACCTAATCTTCTCTTTGCTGTTTTCTCCTCCACCCAAATTTAGTTTAAAGTGTAGCTTTATGTCCCTGTGTGCGCATTTATGGTAGGATCTCCTGGACGTGTTTTTTGTAATCAGATCTGCTCGTAAGGAGAATTGCTTTTTCTCCCCTAAGTCATTTCAGCAATTATATGGTGTTCTTTCATCAGCAGAAGGTGCAAGCAGAGCTAAGGAGTGCCAGGGAGTCCTGTAGGACCTGGCTAGCTCTGAGAGAGGTTTCCCCCGTTCTTGAACGCTTGATGAATTCAGAGTTCATATAGGTAGAGCACTGCTATCCATGTAGTATGTGTCTACAGAGCTGATGAAACATAATAATAAATTTACCCCCCTTTGAAAAGCTATTATTAAAAATAAACTGGCAGAAACTAAAAAGGTCCAAAACAAAGTGATCCTAGAGGCTGCTCTAATTTTGCCTTTGGTTTGTAAGATGTATTGCACACAAATGCACTAGAATATGCTGTTGGCAAGGCTAAAAATCAAGCATTTTAGAAAAGGTAAATGTATTGATAATTAATCTTTAAAAAGAAGACTTATATTGGGGTATTTCAAATGGTTGCTATTTCAAGGAGCTTCCAGCCTTAATACATCCCCAGAATGTTTCCTTCGTAACTTTCCATTTAGCCCCAGAAATAATTCCTTTTCTTGAAACCCAAAACAGCAGTGACAGCTCTTCTGTAAGTTAAGACGTCACTGGTTAAATTCTGATAGCTCATATCCCTGCAGGCTCAGAAACCGGAGCTTTTTATCGCTGCAGAGGGTTGATCTCCAGCTGCCTAATTGTTCTGAGCAGCTGCTTCTTTCAAATCCTATAAGGACCTGATGTATCAAAGTTGAAATTATCAATTTATGGCATGAAAAAGATTTCATAAGTTTTATACATATATTTGTTTTTATGGTTTCAAAACTTGAGCCATATAGATTTGGGTATGTAACAACTCTACAAGAAATCAGTATTTGAAAACTGAAAAGCTAAAATGGTTTTTAGAAGTTCTCATAGTACGTCTTCATTCAGGATAGATGCTAAAACTTACATCCTCTGACGCTGCTTGTGTACTTTTGTAGTAGAATGTAACATGATACAGCATTGGCTTCAAAATACGTTTCTTGCACAGCTGCCCTTTGCATTCAGTTACTTGATTTCAATAATAATGAAAAATGCCCTGTCTGAAGTCAAGTTTCACAACACACTGTAAACAGTATAATTTGATCTCAGCAACATTAGGATGGCCAATTAAACAGAAAGTCAAGCAACCAGCCACCTGTTCAATCCCTTCACTGTCCCTCCATCATCTAGAAAGCTCTTTGCGTTCTCAGGCTTTCCCAGAGTCTTTTAGAGTAGGTGAAAGCACAGAAAGTCACCCCAAGGGGCTGCCAGGAGCAGAAGGAGACCGTTCCAGAGAAGCATCCCAACCACATCCCACAGAAGACTCACTTGCAGCCAACCCAGTTGCCAACAAGCAAGTTGGAGGTACTGCATTTAGTATCTGCCAAAGTTATTGAGTTTTGATGGGTCTGACAACACTAATCATGTGTTTGGTCTTAAAAGCTTGGGATTTGACATAATGATAGACCCACACATCTTAAATTAAGGTCTTAAAGCTACTTTGGAGTGACAAAGGATGACATCTTCATAGATCTTGTGACAACTAAATGATATCATATGTTCTACCTCGTTTTTCTGTGGAAATTAATTACCTAGACCAATGTCTATCATTATGCTGTTTTCTCTTCAAATAACTGTCATATTAACTGCAAATGCAATTTATAAAGGGTTTGCTTTCTGCAGAATATATTTATGGTATCTCAGTGTTGCAGATTGTATGTCATATGAGGTCGTTTCATTGCTGCTCCAGATTGAATCAATCAGGACAGAAGAGGTCTATGACCATGCAGATGAGTGTATCAGCATACAAACTTTGATGATTTTACAGTCACTTTTAAAATTATCTCATTTCTCTCCGTATACTGTACAAAAAACAGATGGTTCCCCAGTTAGATCATAAAAACATTGATACAAATCCATACCAAACAACAATACACAGCGGGAGACCTTTGCACACACCTTGTCAGAGGTTATGCATGCTATCTTTAATTCATATAATTGGTCCTGAAGGTTTTCTATAAACTAGTACAAGACAATTTTGAGTTTGTCTTTGCATGGATGACTAAATCAATTCCTGGTCCTGCAACTCAAACACATGTATTTATACAAAAAATCACACTAGTACTTACGCCATCATATTGATTTAGAAATTCATAAAGTGAAGTGGGTTGTAATTTCTGTCTTTCTGTCATAGGTGTAAATGTGAGACTTGACTTTTGATTGTCTTTTCTGAGAGGAAATCTGCTAATGTCCACCAAGCAATGTTTTTTGAATGATAAACATTTATTTGTTGGCATGAAATTCTGCCAACAATGTAATGAGTAACGAAGTTAAAGTGCCAGATTTTCCAGAACATTTTGCTCCCATGTTTATCAGTGAAGTGAATCCTGGAAAAAACACTGCAAAGAAGAGGTAGCTAGGTGATGTCCATGACAATCTACCCACATATATGTCAAAATATAGCTGCGCCTATACAGGTGCCATAAATATTTTCAGAATGGGTCTTTTAAGTGGAAATTATGCAAAGAAAATGTCATGCAGCAATTTCTGAAATCTTTGTTTTCTTGCCACTGGAGAAAAAAAAAGACTTATTTCATTTCCTCATCAGACCATTTTTATTTCCCGCTGAATTCACTGCTCAGTATTCATGGTTTAAATTATCTGTCTTTTATAACAAATCTTTGTGATTTCATTCATGCTTTTAAAACTAATTGTGGTAATACTCAACATTGACATTGTATTATTCATTCTCGAAACAGTCTATGAATGAAAAAAATAAAGATTATTTTTCCTGTATCACTGATGAGAAAGCTGAAATATAAAGGGAATTAGAGCCTGAATTTTAATCTGGACATTCTGATTCAAGTCTTGTAGGTGCTGATAACTTTAAGCTTTTTGTTTAAATTTTGAACTTTTCTTCTCCTCATACTAATAATATATATGAAGTGGATTTACATTGGCTTCTATTTTAATTCCTGTTCATTTAATTTCATTTCAATTAAGAATTACGACGAGCCAGAAGGAGTATTAATTATAAACATTAGCTTACACCTCAATAATTTGTTTTTCATTCAACAGACATTAAAGCAGTGATTTAGGAATGATTATGCTGATTGTCAGTGCTTAGAAACTGTGATAATATATTTCATAATTAAAAAGTTGTTTGTTTCTGATCAATATACTGCTAAAGAAGTTTGGCGAGGTGACTACTTAATTAAGTTTTGTCAAGCAAAAGTTGCTTCTTGTCAACTAGAAGAGGACTAAAGCAGAATCAAGCACATTCCCGTGACAGCTGGACTTCTAATCCTCCTTAGAGGGGAATGGAGGAACTGAGATTACTTCTTTTTCATAAGCATGAGTCTTCTACATGAAAATTTTTGTTCAGCATCTTCCCAACAGTCTCACTTTTAAGGTTGGTGATTTGCCTCACTTTTTTTTTCTGCTCAACAAATTAAAATTGATCATTTTAGCAAGTGCTTGCCTCCAGTGTTTAGAATCTAAGACATCTTGCAACTAGTTAAGTTATCCAAATGTTTCACATCTATCTGGACTTTCTGGTCTTTATGTGAAACAGGAAGATTAGCCCTTATAGTTAACTTTATTTCCTAAAAATTGATGAAATCACTGACTTCCTTATTTTTTGCAACACAAATGTTTGCACTCATGAGAAAATTCAGCTGACTTAATTTTGGCAAATGAGGGAAATAAATGGCAAAAACAGCTGTAAGGAAATTAATATTTGGCTAGTTTGCTTGGAGTACAGTGTGTTTCTCAGTGAGAGTAGAGTTTCTCCCTGCTAGAACCATTAATTTTGCTGATTTACTGTAAACATTTGAAAAGACATAAGAGAGCCTAATTTCCTGTCTTTCTTTTAGAAATAGTACTGCCTGATTCCCACGTGCAGCACACTTCAGCTTGGAGTGTTTATCAGTCCTATTTATCATTCCTGTTGTGCCTGGGAGGCAGGCTTTGAGCTCTGGCACATGTGCTACCCTACTTCACTGCAAAGAGGGCTGCAGTGGGATTCCTAAACTTCCAACTACATCTGGAGCAGGTTAAGCTGGGAGACCTCCAAGACCCCCTCCCTCAAATTCTTGAAACTAAGGAGCTTACATGCAGGTTTGTGACTCACCTGAATGAAGGAAATACAAGGTAATTTTGATTTTGTATGAGGATGAACTTCACAGAACTTCAGGAGAAACCTTAAGCCTCTTTTAGTCGTGTGGCTAAAATGGCATTGTGAAACGTTAACTTAGCTCTGAGACTTATCCACCACTTTCAGTGCAGCTGCTGTGAGTCAGCAGCTGACCTAGAGCCCAGAGTTGATCCCTTGCTCTGCTCAGTGACTCAGAAGAGCAGCAGACAACATGGCTTTCTAGGACAGACCAACACAGAGGTGTTGTGGATGGGTCATCCTCATCCCTGAGGTCAGCAGGGAGTACCTCCCATCAAGGGCAAAAGTAATAATCATAGAATTATAGAATGGCTTAGTTTAGAGGGACCTCAAAGCCCACCCAGTCCCATCCCGTGCCATAGGCAGGGCTGCCACCCAGCAGCTCAGCTGCCCAGGGCCCCATCCAACCTTGCCTTGAGCGCCTCCGGGGATGGGGCACCACAGCTTCTCTGGGCAGCTGTGCCAGCGCCTCACCGCCCTCTGAGTAAAGAGTTTCTGCCTAACATCTAGCCTAAATCTCCACTCTTTTAGTTTAAAGCCATTATTTGTCCTATCACTGTCAGACCATGTAAAAAGTAAATCCCTCTCCTGCTATAAGCACCCTTCAAGTACAGGAAAGGCACGATGAGGTTTCCCCGGGGTCTTATCTCTTCTCCAAGCTGAACAAGCCCAGCTCCCACAGCCTTTCTTCATAGAAGAGGTGCTCCAGCCCTCTGGTCACCTTCACAGTCTCCTTTGGACCTGCACCAACACCCCTAAGCCTCAGCAGTGCATCCAGGATCTGCCCTGCTGGCAGTAGACCCTGACCTCTGTAAAAGACAAACTTGGAGAAATTTTCAGAGCTTGGCCTTTTCAGTAGGTAACACAAGCCAACTTGGCTTGGACAAGCAAGATGAGATGATCAGATCAGCAAGTTGTGCTGCTGTATCACTGAAAGCTGTACTCTGTCTAGCTTGCTATCAATTGCTTATGGCACATTTATTAGCAAAGAAAAAGATCTCTTGAACTCTAAGGATAATACTCTTCATGTCCTGCAATTAATGCAACTTATATCATGTAAGATCTTACATTTGACCTGATGAGATTCACCTACTTTCATGATGAAGTCGTTTAAATAAACATGCTTCTCTCATTAAAACATTGTTATAAATCCCCTGCCTCTGACTTAAGGCATCAATATCTCAAAGGGCTTCATCTTGTAATAATGAAGCTCTGAGTAGCTGTTAGCATGCTTGTAAATGTCCAGGTGCTGGTGGGCTGGATTGTTACTACTGAGGTGAGAATTTTCTTTGTTATCAGCCTGTTAAAGTAGAACAAGAGGATATATTTTTAAATTATTCTAGACAACTAAATCTATTTTTTTTTCTCTAATGCTCTGTTCTCTGACCCAAATAGAAAATGTCATTTCACTTGTTTCCTGTTAACTCTCTCATAAAGCTTGTGCCTCTGTCTTGGCCAAACAGAAAGCGGGCATGCTACAGTTCTGCTGGATGACTAGAAACTGTTTGCTCATTTGTTGACCCACTTCCAGCCTAGCAGTGAAGCCGGAACACAAAAAAATTCTGGCTACATTGATCCAAGACAGATGAAAAAGCTTTGGGTATTTAGTTGCCAATGCCCAGAAAAAAAAGAAAGAAAAAAAATGGATATGAATAATTTCCAAAAGAAGAGCTTTAAAGAGCATATGTGATTTTGAGGATTACCATATGCAAGTGGATTACTATCTGAGACAAAAGAGAGTAACAGATTACTGCACATTAAAAGGGAGTTGCTTTACATGAAAGGTGTACTATAGTTACACGTTTTGTATAATACAAGGCTGGGGAGCCTTCTGCCACAGGGTTATTTGTAACGAGGATCAGAGTGCCAGACAGCCAGGATTTAGTGGGAGCTTTCTAGAGACAGACTCTTTTAATTTTTCTGATTTCAGCTCCGTATTGTGCTTGGAATATGCAAAGATGTGTTTGCATTCAGAAGTGAATTAACAGCAACAATAATCAGCTTATAGATTCCTGTTCTGTGATATGCTGAAGAAAACAAAAATCCCTCTGGACATTTAGGTCAAATGTAAAAAGCCTCAGTGTTGGTTGGGGGGAACATCCAGCTGAATGATTGTATGATTCTCCGGAAATAGCTCCTATTAAACTGCCCAGCAAAATAGCCTCTTCTTTTTTTGCAAAAGGGCATATCTCAAACATTTCATTTCCTTCATCTCATCTAGTAGATTTGCTTTCTTCAACTGATTACAGCAAAATTCCGGGGAAAAAAAAAAAAAATTGGATGTTTATTTATAAATTATTATATGATTAGTTTATATTTTCTTGTAAATTGTATATTAAAAATCAACAGTCAGCATTACTGTGAAATTGGATGGGTAGTGGTTTAACCTTAAGGATGGGAGTTTGTCTTGCATCTCATTTTGCTTCCTCTGCCTGCAGATTCAGCTTGAAACTCACTTGTAGGTCAGATTTAAGCTTTGAAGCTGTGACAGCAGTCCTGTAAATAAGTTGCAGCTGAATGACAGTCCCACATTGTCTGTCCCAAGAGCAGAGAGCAGAGCGCAGTAATTCATTAACTCTGATCTCGCAGCCAGCCACTTGACATATCCCTTATATGCACCCTGACTCACTCAGGATTGCTTTGGTAAGTTCTAGTATTCATCAAATAAAGCACCTAGACACACTGCAATAAGCCTACTGTTAGTGTAATTAAATAAAGGCAGGGAGTATGTTAACAAGCCTTTGGCAGAGCAAGCCACTCAGCAGCACTTTGACAGTTCACTTTCTGTATCCAGGTGTATCCTGTATCCAGGTGTAAATGGGAGTGATGTGGGACCAGTGTATGCCTGACGGGCACACACCGTCCTTCCTGGTCACAGTGTGAAGTAACGAGGAAACACTACATGCAGCACACACGTAATCTGGCAGGATGCTGTGGCTGAGAAAGCAACAAGAACAGGCAAACGCCAGAGGGAGTTATTACTCTACTGCAGAGCTGCGAGAGGAATGCCTCTGCATGCAGTGCTTTCAAATAGAGCAACTGCTTCTAAACAGAAGAAAAAGTGCAGATGATATGACTTTACAAAAATGTAAATTGTGAAACTATTAATTCTAGCGATATTTGGAAGAGTCTGCATTCATCATCATAGAGTGTTGACTCTAACATATACTTTGTACGAAGAAGTTGCTATATGTAGAATCACAGAATCGTCAAGGTTGGAAAAGACCAGTAAGGTCATCATGTCCAACCATCAGCCCATCACCACCACGACCACTAACCACGTCCCTCAGTGCCACATCCACACGTTTCTTGAACACCTCCAGAGACGGTGACATCACAACTTCCCCACACCTACAGCCTAATTACTTTTCAATGCTAAGGGCTCGCTTTTCAGAACCCAGAGCCAGATGAGCAGGAAATAAGAAATTAGCATTTTCACCAGTTTACTAAATGAGTCTTTTCCTGTGGTCCATCCACACATGTCCCACCTCATACAGTGTACATATCATGTCCAGTTCTTTGCGCCAGAAAGGGCCAAGATGCAGCCATCTCTTCAGCTGCCTTGACTTGCTTTGGAAGTAAATCTAGGCATGCAGGTGGGAAAGAAGCCAGTGGAATATCTTTTCATTGGAATTCTAAAGTTTTGGAACTTTAATGGGACCATGTACATTTCTATCAAGCATCCTATATATTTCTTCCTAGGGATAAAAAAAAAAAAAAAAAAGAAGAAGAAGAATTTGCAGAGCTGTTCTCTGCAGCAGATCACAGTTCTTCATCTCACAGGTAGATCTCAAACAGCTGAGGAACACCACTGTTCTTCAGCTTTGTCCCATGTCTGCAAAGGATCCTTACACCACATAAGTCTTAACCCAGAAGGCACAGAGCCAACACATACCTCTCTGTGAGCCTCCAGGTGGCTGTCAGCATCCCCTGCACTTCACCTGCAGCATGCCATGGCTGTGCCTCTGCCCTCCCAGCAGCTAGGCCTGTGTTCTGACTGTGTGCCTGCTGAAAGCCAGAAGGAGCCCACAAAGCCTCAGCTGGACTAGGGAAGGAAAGGTGAATTCCCTGGGCTCTTTGTGTAGAGGCTCTTGCAGCACCTTGATTTTCAGTAATTGATACAAAGAAAACAGACAGCTCCGAGGTGAATCTGTGCCAGTATTTTTTAGAAAAGCATTTCAGTGAACAAACTAACTGAACTCCATTATAATCTGCACAATGCTGGGGCAGATGGGAAGCTTCTGCAGTTTGCAGCTGAATTTCCAGGACAATGGAGTAAAACTGAGCCTCGCTCACTGCTTTTTCTCCTCATGTAATTAATGCTTCTGCACTGGCTGCTCTCAGTTGCTATTATTTACATGGTGTTTCACTTTCCATAGCCTGTACACCAAGTTTCACCTGTAGATTAGAAAGCAAAGAGAAGTTCCTTACACAATCCCGCTGTCTTTTCAGCAGAAAAGATTTCAAAGTTCTGTTCTGTTCTGAGAAGGGCATTCTGTAAAAGTCACCTTTGATAAGATATTTACTTCATTTACAAATATCAAAGTAAATCCAGGTGGAGCCTGAAGTTCAGTTGTATACCCCTGCTCCCAGGATGCTGCCACATTGAAGGATTCCACAACACGGTTAATAATTTTGACAGTTTTATTGCAGCTGTGTGAGCTGTTACAGAGACCAACCTATTTTCTTTTCAGGTGTGTCAGCTTTATAGAGCTCACTGTCATAAAAAGAGTCTCTTGGAACTGTTGTAACGGTGAACGCAGAAGAACATACGTTCAGGTTGTTGACTTGCACTATAGAGATCTTGTTAAAAGATTATTAGAAGTGGGTGTTAGTAGAGGTGGATGTTTAATTGTTGATTCATTAAATCAGACCCATACACAAATTAGCAGGCAGTAAATCTTTTTCTTTCAATAGGTAAAAAGAACCCTGAGAGAAACAAAATCAAGTTCTCATCTTAATTACACCAACACAAACATACGGGAGGAGAAATGTATTTGGGCAATTAATGGTGTGGATGGGTGCCTGGTAAAAATCACAGAAACCCTTATGCAGACCAGATGTTTAAGTAGGTTTGCTTATGTAAATCTGTTTAAATAGCAGTGTTACTGGGACTTTGGGGCTGATTCCCTAGTTATAAAGTAATACACTGCTCCTAATTCTGAATGTATACATAAGCATAGAGACTTCAGTCTACGCAGAATGTGGAAAGCAGTGTACGTAAAGGCCAACTTCACCTTAGGAAAGTAAATTTCCTGAGGTTGTTTTTGTAGCCAGTGGAAAGACAGGGGCTTCTCTACACTCCTCAAGTTAGTCTGTACTGACAGCACGCTGTCTTCAGAAGCAGCACTGTCATACCGTGTCCCAATTTCACAGCTTATTGCTCCCTCCAGCTCTGCTGATATGGCTATTCTCTAAAGCAAAGCCATGAATCTGGCTTTTAAAAAAAATCAGGGAAGGGAAAGGAAAACAGCCTGAATGTAAAAGCAGTGATGTGAGTCATGTACCTGATCTGGCTGATGGCAACATCCCACAGATGTGCTTTGGTACCAGTAGGGATGTTGTACTGCAGAATGGGCAGGAAGTGGTTCCAGTACCTGCACTGGTTCTACCATGGCGTACAATTATCATCAAACCTTGGCCTTAGTACATGTTCTGATAGGGCGTGAAATGAGTAAACAACTCTTTCATTGGGGACATCATCGCCACAGACATTTAAACTTTTCTATTTGACATTTCCACGTGAGACTAAAACATTTCTGTGTGATTTGCCCACAACTCCTGAACAGGGCAGGTGTTTCTTCTGGAGCAGTACTGTAGCACT
>JACDJE010000023.1:2650819-2694862 GCA_016647715.1 Pavo muticus | reverse complement strand
GGGGGAGCAGTATGGAGTGACTATTTTTTGTTAAAATATGTGCTATTAACAGTTTAGGTTTGCAAGACAGAACTCTTTCTCATATTGTCTGATTCTTCCAGGCCTGATGGAAGCCAGACTCCCTTTATTCTCTGTTAACAGATACAAAGGTTGATGCTTACTCCATCACCACAGCCCTTTCTCAGCAGTAATAACCATGTCGCCCACAACTGGCTGCATCTCCAGTCAGAAAGGAATAGCAGTATGATGCTGTTGGATGAGGCAGGAACAAAGGGAGGTTACATGCTTGTATATGTGAATTTATTCATCAGATAAGCATGCTTGTGGAAAGGACAACACTTCTAAACTGTTGGGGCAATTGTTTCTGTTTAAAACGAAGGCACTACATGCAGTTATTTGCAGTGCCAAGGACTTAATTTGAATGTAATCATCGCAATAGATGATCATTAGATCTCAGAAGGTTTTGCCAGGCAGCAGGTACAGACAGCAAACTAGGCATTCATAATCACTTCTCACTAGGATCTTCCAGGATCTGTATCTGTGAAAAGAAATCCCACACTGGGGACAAGAGTGATAAGAACAAGGATAGAAAGGTCGGAGTGCTCTTGTGAAAATATGGCTTGAGATGCTCTTACATTTCCTTTTTAATAACAGATCTTTAGAAATCCATGGTTTCGATTTCCTACTTTGAACAACACTAAGAGCTCATTTTCTACAACAGATCAAACCTCAGTTTTAGCAGCATGTGGCACGCCTACAGAATGCAGACAAGGAAGAGAAGCTCTTCCAGGAGTGAAACTCTCAAATCACATGTGTCTCTGCAGCCAACTTCTACATTTCCTTTATTCATGTCATACCTTTTTACATAGAGCTCTTAGGACACTTCATTTGATATTGTGGCCTTTCAAAAAACAAATCTCATCTTCATCAAATAATCTCCTACACCATATTTTCCCTAACTCAGCTAGGTTTAAAACCATTTTCAAGGTAGTGTGGCACCTTATTCCCAACAGTTTACATATTAATCACAAACTCAGCATTCCTTCATGTCACCGTACCAGTTTATTCCTCTAATTTTAATGAAGGATGTTTGGGTGGAAAGTTTACCTGTCTGGAGACTGACTTAGAGCCTGATGTAATTTTATCACTGCTGCCTTGTCAGGCCTAGTCAGCAAAGTGTTTAATCAATACCCTCCAATGCTGAGCTGTAAGCATGCTCTCAGCCGTGTTACTAGAACTCTCACATTTCATTTTTGCATCAGAATTTGCATCAGAAAAGTTGCATAATCATCAGCCTGGGATGCACCCAAAGCTGCTAACCAAAAGTATATCCTTGCTAGCTGAGAGCAGCGCCGGATGTGGTCCTGCTTTGTCTCTGTTGTGTCCAGTCTAATCTGTCACTCACTGGCACTCAGATCCATGCAGGGTGATATGGAGACCCGAAATCTGGCCTTGTTTGCTGGATTAGAGAAGTGAAGGTCTAAGCAGTTCTTCCTGCATCCACTCCTACTCCCACTCTCTAGGATCTTTTGGGAGTTAATTTTCCACCTTAGCTCTGGTGTGGGCTAGAGTAGAGACAAAAAGCATCAGAATGCATTCTGTAAATAAGTTTGAGGAGCCATTTCATAATATGGTGGTAGTGCAGTAGCAACCCCTGTTTCATTCAGACTGCTTTCTTTCATTCCCAAAATGACACACAAAACACCCACACTCAAGAACATAGCATGATTCTTATTAAAGTCTGTCCTCAGCCAAGCTTCTGCTTGACAGCTCTCGTTTTGCGGAGGATTATTTTGGGGGGCAGCTGAGGCGAGAACAACAGCCTGAGGCTATTTGTACACACACAGATGTGTATTGCTGGCCTAGTATTTCCCTGCCTGACCTCAGGAAGATGTGATGAAACCCAGTGCTAGCAGCTGAGCCAGTGAAGCTCTTAGAACTGATAACCGTGGCATGTTCTGTGATGTGGTTTGCCTGGAAACCTATTTGTTTCTTTTGAAAAGCCAGCATACCAAAATGACATCAGTTGTAGTGTGTGCTGAACAGGCTAGGCTGAGATGGCAGACTGCTTTATTTCTTAAATGATTGCAGATGTTTGGGTGAAGGCTGCAAAACATGAGGCTTTTCAAATGCGTACATGTGGGAAATGAAGCTAGAGATGTATATAAACATGAACATATTTGTTAGATATTATAGCCAGTCAGCTGATAGTATTTCAGAGTGGCAATTCTCAAAGACGTGAAAAAAAATCAGTGGAAACTATGATAGCTGCAATACATCTGGTTTAGTGAGTTTTTTTTACTTTAGACTATATAGGTTTGCCTCCCTTTGTCTGCTGCCAGTTGCATGCTAGACATATAGAAATGTCAGCAGTCTGAGGGAAGAGGCTTAGGAGATATGCTGCTGGGTTTTATTACCACCAGATTGCTAAAGCATATATCCTGAGCTAGTTTTCCAGCAGGCTGAGCTCCAGCTCTACATCCCAGGAGCCCACTATGCTAAGTAAGATCTGGCTGGTACCAATTTAGGAACTTTTCCATGCATGCAAGTCATTTGCCAGAGCCATGGGCATAGGAAAAGGAAAGGAAGAAGAGCTACTAGCTGGAGAGCTACTGGCATTGTCTCCCTTCTGATCTCCAAATTTGGGCCGCTTGGCTTTTTATTCTAGAAGAAAGGTCCTTACACCTCTTGCCGATGCCTTATCAAGAAGGTGAGTGACAGTGGCTGTTGGAGGCCATGACCATGCATTTCATGGCCAAGGAAAGACCAAGTCATCACTTGCCTTCAGGTTCAGAATGCCAATGATGAGCAAAACCTGTCAAAATGACAAAATGGTTTTTGTGTCACCCAATTGGGCCAAATTCCAGGTTACTAATACCTTCTAACATGATCATTTTGATGTGTCTTCACACTGACTTCTCACAGCTTAACCTTCTATGTAGCTGTGGAGAAAATAAAGAGGGATTGTCTGCTATGTCCTTCCAGCTGGTCTTCAGAGCTATCTCTAGTTATGTTTGTGTTAATTTCCTATAAACTCAACTGATGTTTCTACAGCTTGTGTCTGTATTACTGATGACAAAGTTAAAATGAAGCCTCCAGCATTAATGTAGTGGGAAAAGCCTCATCTTTCAGTGCCCTTAAAAAGTAAAGTGTCAAGTGTCTTTTTTAACAAATTTTGCATTTTCTTTTTCCAAAATGGAAAACATCCACGTTGTTCTTTTCCTTTTGACAGACATTTTACGTCACTGTGTTTTCACATCTGCAAGTGTTTCTTTTCTTCTTACACTTCTGTCTTCGCATTGCCATCAGCAGTAAGGCAAACAACTGCAGGTAGGAAAAATGCAATGAGAGAATCATACACAGGGCAGCATGTTTGTGTGGCAAGATGACTAAAATTGAATTGCACATGGCTAGGGAAGAGCCTTCACTGTTTCTACAAAACACATGCAAAATTACGTAGATGCTTTTATGTTACTATACGGGTTCAAGAAGCAACTATACAAGTGAGAAAAGAAAAATTCACTAAGGGTTATTAATTCCAAAGAATACCACATCAGACTAGGGAAATTGCTAAGTGAGAGGTCGCTGGCAGTGGGAAAGCAGCTAAAAGAGAGAGAACAGTGATTTGCCTTGTTCTAGTAGCAAGCAGACTGGCATCACCAGCATCACCATCATCGGAGGTGGCAGTAGTGACTTGATTGAGGTTTGGCTGCTCCTGCAATATTGCAGTGAGCAAAGCAGCTTCTCTAATATTGATGGCAATTCTCATTATCAGCACAGGTTTACTCCAGCTATGAGATCCCGCAACACACGCTGGCCTGTTTTCAAGTAATTATACACTACTGAGGAAGCGTCTGTAGTGGAAGAAAGAAGGAGGATTTTAGGAGCATTTGTTGAAAAAGAACTCTGAGAAAGTTTATTGTGTGTGCCAAAAGACAAAAGTAGTCAATGATTTCTAAACTCAGTTTTTATTCTATGGTCAATGTTCTGGTCAGAGTTGAAAAACCTATCTGCCGTCATGTTCTGTTTTCTTGGGCAGCACCACAGATCACGCAGGCTGGTCTTAAGTCACTCTGTACTGACATAAGTCTCTCTTCAAGAAGTGCTGTATTGTTGGCATCTTTCAAGATAAAGATCAGAAAGCCATATCCCCGTTTGCAGCTCCTGGTCACTAGAGTTAAGAGCATAAGAAAATTTGGAGAAGGACTTGCTTGGCCAAGGTACTATGCTGACATAGCAATACAACTGTGGAGCCAGTGGGTTTAATTCATAGTACACGAGGGGGTTTTATTAGGCTTTGCAAGATGTAATCGAGAGGACCTCTGGATTATTTCTTTATTTTTTTCCCTTGTCTCGGGCAAGAAAATTATTCTAGATTGAGGCTCCTGTGGCATATGTTTTCTGCAGATCCAGTGACAACAGCAGCGTTTCAGTGAGGTCCCTGTATGAGTTACGTCACTTGTTTTTTGACTCAGCGGTGGGAGATGAACGAGCAAGGAAGCCTGCTGTTGCTGCTGGAGAAAGGATACAGGCCCTGGCGGGCAGCCCAGGCCTGCTCAGTAGATCAAAGGCTCTTCTCTTGGCTCCCACAGCAACAGGAAAAGCAGCTGCCCAGTACCCCTTCAGCATCCTTTGTTTCTTCCCCTGTGCCAGCAAATAACAACTTCTTCTCACTCCCCACCTCAGAAAGCCTCTCCTTTTGCTCTCCCAGTCCCTGAGGTCCTTTTTGGAGGGTGTTTGGGTTTGCTACCTGCAGGCCTCGGGGTCAGCCAGAGCAGACGCTTGGGGATGTGGCCCACACTCCTCCCAGAGAAAAGGAAAGAGCCGTGGTTAGAAACCACGCACTGTTTTCCAAGACACTCCAATGGAAGATTTCAATTTGGAAAAGCGCTTTCTGTGCCAGAACAGCATAACAGCCACGCTTTGAACGCCTTCCCACTCACCTCCCAGGAAAATAAATAGCGTGGCTCTTTTTTGAGGCTGCTCGGTGGTGGTTTTCTTTCTCAAAGCCATGACTCCCTTCCTTCAGAGCTGCTGCCTGTTAGCGCTGCTCTGCGCCAGGTCTGTGAACGGTGCCTACAGGCTTAGGAGACCTGCTGGGGAGCAGCAGTCCCTGCGGGAGGCACGTTAGGATCTGTAAGGTCACAGTAGACCTCCATAAGCTACACAATGGGATCGTGGATCAGAGCCTTTCAAAATGACCATACCGTGTATCAAAGGCATGTGCAGCCCTAAGGTACCAAATGGGTGCTACAAGGGAGCTGTGGCAGCAACCACAACCCCAGCAGGTCTTCTCCAGAGTTTTGCTAGCTGGTTGGCTCCACGGGAATAGGTGGAGGAGCTGCCCTGCCTCTGCTAAGGCTCTTAGAATGTTTCTGTGATTGCTTTTGTGAGCATGGTGAGATGCTCCAGCCCAGAATGGCAGCTGCAGCTGGGGATACCAGGGCTTCACTGCTCAGTAAGAGGCCCCAGAGCATTGGTTTACTGACTAATGATCTGCCATAATTAAAATTGCTATAGGAGCAATGTTTTAAAAGATCTTGGTTCCCAGTGTGAGTTTTTGTGGGCTATTAAAGCTGCAAGCCTTCCAGGAGCTGCTTTGGGGAGCAGAAGCTCTCCGGTGTACATACAGTGCTACTGCGGCCTTCGTATGGGTTTGTCTGATTCAAATGGAAATGAACTCTGTATAGAGTCATCAGAAATGGTTAAAGCATACAAGTGCAGACTGGCCCAGCTGCTTGCTAGGTCTGTGTCCTTAGGCAAGGTGTTCTGTGCCTCAATTTCCCCTTCAGTAAAACAAATAGAATAGGAAACAATGCTTCTTATTAACGTCTGCAGATAGTTGCTGGACACCGCGGGAAATGCTAGATGTAGAAGCAGCAAAGGAAGAGAGATGCTGTTTTCCACAGCTTTGCTTATTATACCTGATGTTATTATAATGGAATCTAATTTCCTAACTCATCTTTCATTTAAATACCCTATATTAGACAGCAGCAGCACAGTAGGTGAAATTAGGATAGGCACAGAGTGAACCGCAGGATCATTATCACCAGGAATGTATAGCATTGTTTATTGCCATAAAGCACCTCTAACGAGGTGTAGTGATACCCATGGTATTTTTTTCTTTTTGTTGTTCTCATTTGTTTTCCTCCCTGTGTCTCTTACCATCATTCCTTTATTGTGCACACTGTGAAATCCCTTTGGGGTCCCAGTGAGGCACTGGCATCTCAAGAAGGCAGGGACCCTCTGGGTGTGCAAAGCCATTTCTTTCTGTCTGCCTTATCACTGCTGTCTGCTGATGCTGGCATCTTCACATTTGCCTCTTCCTCCCTCACTGCTAGTCTGGTTTCATCTCTTCTTTGTCTGAAATAAACTGTTTTAACGAAACAAATATAAAAAGGCAGGCAAAACATTATCTTGTGTTTTGTTTAGTTAAAAAAATTATGTTGCATTATAAAATATCGAGTCTGCGTTATAAGGACACTGCAGGAAAACCCTGGTAAAACTACATGCCAACACCAAACGTGCATGCACCAAGTGAGATTCAGTCCCAGACTGCACAGGATCTTTATCCTAGGAGATGAATGTGGGAGTTGCTGGCCCTGATCTTGAGCGGATTTTAGAATTCTGGAAAGTTAATCATTATGAGGAGTTTTTAAAGGGTTTCAGGGAGTGGGTGAAGAAAGTCATTTGTCTTCAGAAGCCAGCTCAGTGCTTTCTTCCTCTTTTTACAGCCCCGGTAAATCATTTATTGGGGTAAACTTTTAGAAAACTCCCACACAAAGTATGCTAAGTCAAGTCTCCCAGAAGTAATATTAGTCAGTGTTTATGCTTTCTGGATCTAAAAAGGAGGCTGTAGTATCAGGGTGGTACGGTCCCTGCTGAACAGAGTGCGGGTTTGGAAATTTCTCTTTATTGTGCNTGCCTGATTCCCACGTGCAGCACACTTCAGCTTGGAGTGTTTATCAGTCCTATTTATCATTCCTGTTGTGCCTGGGAGGCAGGCTTTGAGCTCTGGCACATGTGCTACCCTACTTCACTGCAAAGAGGGCTGCAGTGGGATTCCTAAACTTCCAACTACATCTGGAGCAGGTTAAGCTGGGAGACCTCCAAGACCCCCTCCCTCAAATTCTTGAAACTAAGGAGCTTACATGCAGGTTTGTGACTCACCTGAATGAAGGAAATACAAGGTAATTTTGATTTTGTATGAGGATGAACTTCACAGAACTTCAGGAGAAACCTTAAGCCTCTTTTAGTCGTGTGGCTAAAATGGCATTGTGAAACGTTAACTTAGCTCTGAGACTTATCCACCACTTTCAGTGCAGCTGCTGTGAGTCAGCAGCTGACCTAGAGCCCAGAGTTGATCCCTTGCTCTGCTCAGTGACTCAGAAGAGCAGCAGACAACATGGCTTTCTAGGACAGACCAACACAGAGGTGTTGTGGATGGGTCATCCTCATCCCTGAGGTCAGCAGGGAGTACCTCCCATCAAGGGCAAAAGTAATAATCATAGAATTATAGAATGGCTTAGTTTAGAGGGACCTCAAAGCCCACCCAGTCCCATCCCGTGCCATAGGCAGGGCTGCCACCCAGCAGCTCAGCTGCCCAGGGCCCCATCCAACCTTGCCTTGAGCGCCTCCGGGGATGGGGCACCACAGCTTCTCTGGGCAGCTGTGCCAGCGCCTCACCGCCCTCTGAGTAAAGAGTTTCTGCCTAACATCTAGCCTAAATCTCCACTCTTTTAGTTTAAAGCCATTATTTGTCCTATCACTGTCAGACCATGTAAAAAGTAAATCCCTCTCCTGCTATAAGCACCCTTCAAGTACAGGAAAGGCACGATGAGGTTTCCCCGGGGTCTTATCTCTTCTCCAAGCTGAACAAGCCCAGCTCCCACAGCCTTTCTTCATAGAAGAGGTGCTCCAGCCCTCTGGTCACCTTCACAGTCTCCTTTGGACCTGCACCAACACCCCTAAGCCTCAGCAGTGCATCCAGGATCTGCCCTGCTGGCAGTAGACCCTGACCTCTGTAAAAGACAAACTTGGAGAAATTTTCAGAGCTTGGCCTTTTCAGTAGGTAACACAAGCCAACTTGGCTTGGACAAGCAAGATGAGATGATCAGATCAGCAAGTTGTGCTGCTGTATCACTGAAAGCTGTACTCTGTCTAGCTTGCTATCAATTGCTTATGGCACATTTATTAGCAAAGAAAAAGATCTCTTGAACTCTAAGGATAATACTCTTCATGTCCTGCAATTAATGCAACTTATATCATGTAAGATCTTACATTTGACCTGATGAGATTCACCTACTTTCATGATGAAGTCGTTTAAATAAACATGCTTCTCTCATTAAAACATTGTTATAAATCCCCTGCCTCTGACTTAAGGCATCAATATCTCAAAGGGCTTCATCTTGTAATAATGAAGCTCTGAGTAGCTGTTAGCATGCTTGTAAATGTCCAGGTGCTGGTGGGCTGGATTGTTACTACTGAGGTGAGAATTTTCTTTGTTATCAGCCTGTTAAAGTAGAACAAGAGGATATATTTTTAAATTATTCTAGACAACTAAATCTATTTTTTTTTCTCTAATGCTCTGTTCTCTGACCCAAATAGAAAATGTCATTTCACTTGTTTCCTGTTAACTCTCTCATAAAGCTTGTGCCTCTGTCTTGGCCAAACAGAAAGCGGGCATGCTACAGTTCTGCTGGATGACTAGAAACTGTTTGCTCATTTGTTGACCCACTTCCAGCCTAGCAGTGAAGCCGGAACACAAAAAAATTCTGGCTACATTGATCCAAGACAGATGAAAAAGCTTTGGGTATTTAGTTGCCAATGCCCAGAAAAAAAAGAAAGAAAAAAAATGGATATGAATAATTTCCAAAAGAAGAGCTTTAAAGAGCATATGTGATTTTGAGGATTACCATATGCAAGTGGATTACTATCTGAGACAAAAGAGAGTAACAGATTACTGCACATTAAAAGGGAGTTGCTTTACATGAAAGGTGTACTATAGTTACACGTTTTGTATAATACAAGGCTGGGGAGCCTTCTGCCACAGGGTTATTTGTAACGAGGATCAGAGTGCCAGACAGCCAGGATTTAGTGGGAGCTTTCTAGAGACAGACTCTTTTAATTTTTCTGATTTCAGCTCCGTATTGTGCTTGGAATATGCAAAGATGTGTTTGCATTCAGAAGTGAATTAACAGCAACAATAATCAGCTTATAGATTCCTGTTCTGTGATATGCTGAAGAAAACAAAAATCCCTCTGGACATTTAGGTCAAATGTAAAAAGCCTCAGTGTTGGTTGGGGGGAACATCCAGCTGAATGATTGTATGATTCTCCGGAAATAGCTCCTATTAAACTGCCCAGCAAAATAGCCTCTTCTTTTTTTGCAAAAGGGCATATCTCAAACATTTCATTTCCTTCATCTCATCTAGTAGATTTGCTTTCTTCAACTGATTACAGCAAAATTCCGGGGAAAAAAAAAAAAAATTGGATGTTTATTTATAAATTATTATATGATTAGTTTATATTTTCTTGTAAATTGTATATTAAAAATCAACAGTCAGCATTACTGTGAAATTGGATGGGTAGTGGTTTAACCTTAAGGATGGGAGTTTGTCTTGCATCTCATTTTGCTTCCTCTGCCTGCAGATTCAGCTTGAAACTCACTTGTAGGTCAGATTTAAGCTTTGAAGCTGTGACAGCAGTCCTGTAAATAAGTTGCAGCTGAATGACAGTCCCACATTGTCTGTCCCAAGAGCAGAGAGCAGAGCGCAGTAATTCATTAACTCTGATCTCGCAGCCAGCCACTTGACATATCCCTTATATGCACCCTGACTCACTCAGGATTGCGTTGGTAAGTTCTAGTATTCATCAAATAAAGCACCTAGACACACTGCAATAAGCCTACTGTTAGTGTAATTAAATAAAGGCAGGGAGTATGTTAACAAGCCTTTGGCAGAGCAAGCCACTCAGCAGCACTTTGACAGTTCACTTTCTGTATCCAGGTGTATCCTGTATCCAGGTGTAAATGGGAGTGATGTGGGACCAGTGTATGCCTGACGGGCACACACCGTCCTTCCTGGTCACAGTGTGAAGTAACGAGGAAACACTACATGCAGCACACACGTAATCTGGCAGGATGCTGTGGCTGAGAAAGCAACAAGAACAGGCAAACGCCAGAGGGAGTTATTACTCTACTGCAGAGCTGCGAGAGGAATGCCTCTGCATGCAGTGCTTTCAAATAGAGCAACTGCTTCTAAACAGAAGAAAAAGTGCAGATGATATGACTTTACAAAAATGTAAATAGTGAAACTATTAATTCTAGCGATATTTGGAAGAGTCTGCATTCATCATCATAGAGTGTTGACTCTAACATATACTTTGTACGAAGAAGTTGCTATATGTAGAATCACAGAATCGTCAAGGTTGGAAAAGACCAGTAAGGTCATCATGTCCAACCATCAGCCCATCACCACCACGACCACTAACCACGTCCCTCAGTGCCACATCCACACGTTTCTTGAACACCTCCAGAGACGGTGACATCACAACTTCCCCACACCTACAGCCTAATTACTTTTCAATGCTAAGGGCTCGCTTTTCAGAACCCAGAGCCAGATGAGCAGGAAATAAGAAATTAGCATTTTCACCAGTTTACTAAATGAGTCTTTTCCTGTGGTCCATCCACACATGTCCCACCTCATACAGTGTACATATCATGTCCAGTTCTTTGCGCCAGAAAGGGCCAAGATGCAGCCATCTCTTCAGCTGCCTTGACTTGCTTTGGAAGTAAATCTAGGCATGCAGGTGGGAAAGAAGCCAGTGGAATATCTTTTCATTGGAATTCTAAAGTTTTGGAACTTTAATGGGACCATGTACATTTCTATCAAGCATCCTATATATTTCTTCCTAGGGATAAAAAAAAAAAAAAAAAAGAAGAAGAAGAATTTGCAGAGCTGTTCTCTGCAGCAGATCACAGTTCTTCATCTCACAGGTAGATCTCAAACAGCTGAGGAACACCACTGTTCTTCAGCTTTGTCCCATGTCTGCAAAGGATCCTTACACCACATAAGTCTTAACCCAGAAGGCACAGAGCCAACACATACCTCTCTGTGAGCCTCCAGGTGGCTGTCAGCATCCCCTGCACTTCACCTGCAGCATGCCATGGCTGTGCCTCTGCCCTCCCAGCAGCTAGGCCTGTGTTCTGACTGTGTGCCTGCTGAAAGCCAGAAGGAGCCCACAAAGCCTCAGCTGGACTAGGGAAGGAAAGGTGAATTCCCTGGGCTCTTTGTGTAGAGGCTCTTGCAGCACCTTGATTTTCAGTAATTGATACAAAGAAAACAGACAGCTCCGAGGTGAATCTGTGCCAGTATTTTTTAGAAAAGCATTTCAGTGAACAAACTAACTGAACTCCATTATAATCTGCACAATGCTGGGGCAGATGGGAAGCTTCTGCAGTTTGCAGCTGAATTTCCAGGACAATGGAGTAAAACTGAGCCTCGCTCACTGCTTTTTCTCCTCATGTAATTAATGCTTCTGCACTGGCTGCTCTCAGTTGCTATTATTTACATGGTGTTTCACTTTCCATAGCCTGTACACCAAGTTTCACCTGTAGATTAGAAAGCAAAGAGAAGTTCCTTACACAATCCCGCTGTCTTTTCAGCAGAAAAGATTTCAAAGTTCTGTTCTGTTCTGAGAAGGGCATTCTGTAAAAGTCACCTTTGATAAGATATTTACTTCATTTACAAATATCAAAGTAAATCCAGGTGGAGCCTGAAGTTCAGTTGTATACCCCTGCTCCCAGGATGCTGCCACATTGAAGGATTCCACAACACGGTTAATAATTTTGACAGTTTTATTGCAGCTGTGTGAGCTGTTACAGAGACCAACCTATTTTCTTTTCAGGTGTGTCAGCTTTATAGAGCTCACTGTCATAAAAAGAGTCTCTTGGAACTGTTGTAACGGTGAACGCAGAAGAACATACGTTCAGGTTGTTGACTTGCACTATAGAGATCTTGTTAAAAGATTATTAGAAGTGGGTGTTAGTAGAGGTGGATGTTTAATTGTTGATTCATTAAATCAGACCCATACACAAATTAGCAGGCAGTAAATCTTTTTCTTTCAATAGGTAAAAAGAACCCTGAGAGAAACAAAATCAAGTTCTCATCTTAATTACACCAACACAAACATACGGGAGGAGAAATGTATTTGGGCAATTAATGGTGTGGATGGGTGCCTGGTAAAAATCACAGAAACCCTTATGCAGACCAGATGTTTAAGTAGGTTTGCTTATGTAAATCTGTTTAAATAGCAGTGTTACTGGGACTTTGGGGCTGATTCCCTAGTTATAAAGTAATACACTGCTCCTAATTCTGAATGTATACATAAGCATAGAGACTTCAGTCTACGCAGAATGTGGAAAGCAGTGTACGTAAAGGCCAACTTCACCTTAGGAAAGTAAATTTCCTGAGGTTGTTTTTGTAGCCAGTGGAAAGACAGGGGCTTCTCTACACTCCTCAAGTTAGTCTGTACTGACAGCACGCTGTCTTCAGAAGCAGCACTGTCATACCGTGTCCCAATTTCACAGCTTATTGCTCCCTCCAGCTCTGCTGATATGGCTATTCTCTAAAGCAAAGCCATGAATCTGGCTTTTAAAAAAAATCAGGGAAGGGAAAGGAAAACAGCCTGAATGTAAAAGCAGTGATGTGAGTCATGTACCTGATCTGGCTGATGGCAATATCCCACAGATGTGCTTTGGTACCAGTAGGGATGTTGTACTGCAGAATGGGCAGGAAGTGGTTCCAGTACCTGCACTGGTTCTACCATGGCGTACAATTATCATCAAACCTTGGCCTTAGTACATGTTCTGATAGGGCGTGAAATGAGTAAACAACTCTTTCATTGGGGACATCATCGCCACAGACATTTAAACTTTTCTATTTGACATTTCCACGTGAGACTAAAACATTTCTGTGTGATTTGCCCACAACTCCTGAACAGGGCAGGTGTTTCTTCTGGAGCAGTACTGTAGCACTTTGATGAAGGGAAATAATATGTTTGTAAAATAGCTTTTATGATGAATCCTCCTGCCCAGCTTGATGGATATCAGTTTGCTGAGGAACAGGGAGAATCTGCACATGGGTTTAGTGATGGTCCTCTGTTGGGTACTGATATTCAAAACAAATTGAAAGTAATAAGCTGACATTACCCAAAACATAAAAATGCGGTGAACAGCAGACACAGGAGCCGGGGCACTGATCTGTGAGCTGTATCTCTTGGTGCATGACATAAACAACAGAAATGCTCATAGGTACATCAAAAAAGCCAGATATAGCACAGAAAAACTNCTGTGGCCATTCCCTCATCTATGTGGGGGGAAATATGTGTTAGCTTGTGGTGAAACAGAACAGTGTAAGAGGCACAAGGAATAACTTTGTGTTCTTTTTCATCAAGAAGAACAAAAGGAAAGTTTTGTATAAGTGGAAAGTATATGCACAGATAAACGGGCTATACATGCAGGTGGAATATACCTTTTCTTTCTTACTTACTTTTTACTGCATTTATCATGAACTGATAGATTTTAATAAATCTCGTATGTCCAATCTGTATAATCAAACGTGCTTTGCTGTAAGATCCAGCAGCAGCAAATGGTGATATTAAAGGAGGCTGACATTGTAGTTTACACAGAGCTAGATAAATATTCAAAATGTTTTTGCCAGTGTTTGTTAAAATACATATCTCAGGTGACAGATGCAATTTCTCACTGTGGTTCCTTGCACTGAATTTTACTCTAAAAACAGGAATTTCATTCTCCATGGATGAAAACACGCACATCCTGACTGCAGACTTACTCCCTGGGTAACGAAAGAGTTCCTTACAATGTGCAAACAAAGACAATCAAGGAGTTCAGGGATCATGGGTCATCCAAGAGCAGGTGCTTCCAAATTGTCCACGATAGGCATTCCTATCACAAACAGCTTTAATGACAGAGTGCTATGCATTTCAAGCTTTCCACTGTCATGATATCACAGCAAAATTATGAATCAGCTGTTTCTTAATAAAAATCTTTCTTTTGTTTAAAGGAGTAACTGATTTTAGCTTGGTTTCCTGCATTCTCCCACAGCATGGCAGGCAAACAGAGGGTAATCAACCATGTCTCCCTGGATAACTTTTTAACCCTTTGGTGCAGTACAACCAGCTGTAAGAGAGGAA
The DNA here is from genome assembly GCA_016647715.1 of Pavo muticus. Taxonomy (NCBI): domain Eukaryota; kingdom Metazoa; phylum Chordata; class Aves; order Galliformes; family Phasianidae; genus Pavo; species Pavo muticus. Next base: position 2,680,649 of record JACDJE010000023.1, on the reverse strand, counting down.
AAGCTCTCTGAAGTGCTTATGTTCTGCTGGGTTTTGTAAAAATCAGAAACGGTAGAAAAGTGAAACCAAATGTGTGTCCTCCATGGGGAGGAGAGGTGGAGGCCCTGGAGCAAGGGACTGAAGAAGAATGAAGCAAAGGGAGCTTGAGTTTGTGCAGAGAGGGGAGTGGTAAAGTGAGAAAGAAGTGATCCAGGGGAAAACAGGCTTCAGCAACTCTGTTTCTCATGTTTTTCACTGTTCTCACTATTGCCAGTCTTCAAGCTTGAAGGTAATAATTGTGGCCTTGAAATAAGAAGTTTGTGCTTTTTTCATTCTGCCGAGTTCCCCCTGACTGCCTGCAGCATCTGTGGAATAATGACAGTGTTTTAAGATCTCCCAGCCTTAGAATTTCAGGGCTAACTTTCTGGAAGAGCTAAAGGAAATCAAGTGCCAACATTAAATGCTGTCTTATGTGTAACTTAAATATCCCTCCATATCTGTCCATCCTCCATTTTAGCAGGAAAATGTGACTCCTCAGCCCAGTATTTACCTGATGTGTGGATGTGCTCCGCGTGCACTCACTCATCTCTGCTCCTGCTGTGGCTCTGAGGGGGTCTTCTCCCCCTTTTACTTTCTTGCACTCATGAAGACAGTGCCTGATGTTTGCCAGGGTTAAAACACATGACATCTAGAGAAGGATCGGGGCTAAGCCTCCTTCCTGTGGCCACTTTGGCAGGGTGTTTCTTGCAGGAGTTGTAATAAAGCTGAAAGATAGCTGAGCTGCAGTGATGCCCCCAGAAAAAAAAAAGGAGCAAAAGTGGGACTTTATTCAATTGTGAGCACAGGCAGCACTCCCAAGCATCTCCTTTCCAAGGTGGACAAATAATTTTGTTGCATGGATTAGGCTGCAGCTCTTCCTGTCTTTCGAAACCAGCTGAGCGTCGTTGCCATCACAAGGACCTCTGCAGTCCTAGGGGAGGCAGTGAGAGCTAGGGGAGGCAGCGAACCTCAATATGGGACTCCATCCCTCCAAAAGCACTTGCATGCAGTGGCTGTATTGAACAAGCTCCTGTGAAGGAATTGCTGCTAAAAAGAGAAAGAAAAACAGAAAGAAGTGAACTGGTATCTTGAAATAGCAAAGGTTCCTTCACTGACCAGAGGAGTGAGCTGAGGAGGAAGGTCAGGAGAGGACGGCTCAGAGCTGTCTGCAGGTAACATGGGGAGAGAGGGCAGAAGGCACTGAAATTTGTTCATCAAGGAGTGAAGGAAACTCCTGGAAGCACAGAGAATTGGAGAACCTAATGTGCCCTTAAAGGATGTTTAACGTGAGATTGCTGACATGTCATCACAGCACCGGCACAGAGCTATTACATGGATCACTGGAGGGACAGGGTTATGTTGCCCTTCTGTAATCATGCTGGATTTATTTCATATTTAACTTTACCATTGAACTCCACCTTGTATAATGTTTGATTTCAGAATAAGTTCTACAATGCTCTGTTTCTTTAGTTCTAACCTGACAATGGAGACTTTTAATCTTATCTCAACTACATACTTTTTTGTCTGAGAAGTAACATAACGTCTCTTTGAGCAGTATCCTTTCCTTTTTCTAAATGTTTTCCATGCAGAGTTCAAATAGCACTGTTCTGTTCTCAGGTACTCAGATGGTTTTTGCAGGTGTTTTGAAGTCACCAATCTTTCTGCCCTTCACAGAAGTTTCCATTAGCAAACAGAGAGGAGTAAGAGGCAGCTGTGGTACAAATGCTCAGCGACGCACCAGGAATGCTGAATATTCCAAGATATTGTTGAAGTGAGCAGTTTATAAACAGGTGCTGAAACCCGACCTAGATCCATAAGAGCTATTATAGAGTGACGCTGCATCACAAAAACACATCAGCTTTTTGCATACTTTGAACATAGAGTAGGCAGTGGGTAAATTCATTATAAACACTTTATCCCAGGCTTCTTCTTAATATAGTTTCACTGACACAGTCATAGCCTTCCACGATCCAAAACATGGAGCCATCCTCATTCCTTCTTACCACAAAAATGTGTTTTTGATGATAGTAAGTAAAAAGAAAGGAAAAATAAGCAGCACTTCGAATGTGTTACTGATTCTGAAAACTTGCAGAAAAAGCAAAACAATGCATCTTTAAACAGTGAGTTCTCATTGTTGAGTTTTGGTGTGGGTTGAGATGATACTGAGATAAGGTGAAAATCTAAATTGTAGGTGCTGCAAACATCTACGTGGAAACTGATTGTTCACAGCTGGCCTAGCAGCCTGGGAAGCAAAACATCTAGGGATGCTGCCAGAAGGAAGAGGCAGCGCTGGTGAGCTGACTGCCCCGTTTGATGAGAACACCTTGCAGCAGCCATTGTGTCCCCTTTGATTGTGGTAGGAACAGCATCCTCAAAATATCTAAACCTGTATTCTGCCTCTTCTTTCAGTCCCTCATGCCTGAGGTCTCAACATTGAGCCATATTTGTTGCTGCTAGAAAGACCTGTTATCAGTGCATCATAAACCCTGGCTGAGCCACATAAACTATGTTTCTCAAGCACAGAAGTGATCCTGAACTCTTCATCTATTAGATGTTGGTGTCCTTAATGACCTCTTGCATTGACTCAGAGTTTATAAACTTTTTCCAGAACATTCACTGCTTGATTTTGAAATGAATAGTGATGGATATCACTGCTTATTGACACATATCAAATATCGTGGATAAAATGCAGACAAAACACCTAAGGTGGTTGTTGCAGAATCCATTACTTTTTGCAGTTATCCTTGGCATCTTCTAGAACTAGAGATAGCTTGCTATTTATTTATTTGTTTGTTTGTTTGTTTGTTTTTTATGTATCAGACCTATGAAAGCAAGGGGTTATTTGCAATCTATCTGAACAAACAGCTCAAAAGACAAAAAGTAATTGCTCAATGATTACCGCTGTGGTAGGAAGTAACATTTAATTATTAATGGGAAGCCAACATCTTCACCATTTTTTGCAGACTTTTGTGCCTTGTGGGATGGGAAATGTGCTTCATTAGGGACTTCTCTAAAAAAAAAACCACCCAAAAATATGTAAACCATGTACACATTCAGTTCAAGGTCTTTACCTCAGGAATAATTATGTCCATAGCTACACACTGCCTGTTAACTAAATGTTGTTTCAAGGTCTTCCTTGAAATATCCGAACCATAAGTGAAGCCAGATTAGCTAGGTTCCTGAGAAGTATTTTGAGGGTTATTCTTTAAAGCAAATAAGGTTATGTGACATGGCTCAGAGCAGAGAGGGAGCAGACTGAAAACCCAATGGGATAAAGCAGCCTCCCATTTGCATTTACTGCAGGATGGTGCATATATTGTTATGTCAAGGGCTTTTGTATGTGTCTAGGAGCCACATGTACACCTGGAGAGTGCAAAAATGAAACAGCGCTGGGGAAATTAGTTCAAATGGTGCCCACACGTTTGGGATCTCTAAGGCTGAGTGTAGGAAGTGCAGAAGCTGAAATCCAAATCTACAGATCACAAAATTCACAGATTCAGAATGTTATAAAATAAAGAAAGAAAAAAAAAACCAACAACAATGGAATGTGGATGCACAAGCAAATATATTTGTTACAGATTAATTAAAAGTAGTTTCCGGTAATACAGTATTTTTACTACAAACAAGTCATATCCTTAGTCAATCCTTTATTAATTCAACATCTCTTAATTTCACTGGTTAGTGGCTTTATCTCAGGAACTACTCCAACTTCCCCCAGAACTTGGGAGGTGATCCAATTAAAGAAGCCTAGAACAAAGAGGACCAACCAAGGGTAGAAATATCTGAGAGCATTAGGAATAGAGAAATAAAGACTGAGAGCACAGCGTGTGAAAGAGAGTTTCACTTTCTAATACTACTAAAGTGAGAGAATTATTAGATGTGAGGGGGATCTTTTTCACTGAGACAGTGGTGAAGTGCTGGCACGGGCTGCCCAGAGATGTTGTGGATTCCCTGTTCAAGGCCAGGTTGGGCGGAGCTCTGGGCAACTCAGTGTAGTACTTGATCTAGTGGTTGGCAACCCTGACTGCAGCAGGAGGGTCAGAAACTGATGATCCTTGAGGTCTCTTCAACCCAAGACATTCTATGATTCTATGGAATACACCTGTCCTTAGGTTTTGTGGTGAGTGGAGTCCAGAACCCTGGTGTCAGGTTTAGACCCTCCTTCCTTCCTTTCCTTCTTTTCCTTCCTTTTCTCTCAATCGTTCTGCAGATGCCATATTTTAAAAACAAACAAACAAAAAACCTTGCATTGATTCTTAAGGAGTCTTTTTAGATTTGTATCTGTGTATGGGAACTGTTGAATCAGGGCCTGAACCACTGATTGATCACCTGAGGCAAGGACTGGGTAAGCAGCGGGAGCACTGGTGAAGGCAATTCACCTGTGTGACTGGAAGAGGTGGAACCTGGCTCCACCCCTCCTAGATCCCATTTAAGGGCTGACTGCCACTGGGGAAGGATCTCTTCCTGGAGATCCCTCTTTTGTGGAGCTTTTGATTGCAAGCCTAAATCTCTAGATACAGGTGAGCATTCCTTTTCTGTTTGTTCCTCTGCTATCTCACTACAATACTCTTTCCAACTGTACATTTGTTGACTGTACAATCTGTTTAAAAAAAAAAAAAAAAAAACACTGCTGTGAACCCAGGCTGAGCTGGGATGGGAACACTGGGGAGGTTCCAGTGAGCTATTGCTTTAGAAATTAGAACAGCTTCATCAAAAGCCACCATCTCTTGCTGTCTCAACTGGCAGTTGTCCACAGAATACTGTATTGCATTATAACTGCACAATGATACATCCCATGCCCATCATAGGTGGTGCATTCCCTGAGAGGGCTGGAGAGAGGGAGCATTTGACTTCAGCACAGCTGGGCCCAACTGTTATTTTTTAACAGCTTCAGCTATTACAGCTGTGAGTCAGAGGTTTGGTACACACTGGGAGCTCTGCCTGTGGACAGGGCAGCATTTTGTGAGTCTTGGCTGTTAGTAAATTAAATGTTGGCTATGTTAGTTACGATTATCATGTTCCGAAGAGCTTTAGCATTCTCTCTTTGAGTGAGAAGTCTGTATTAGAGTTGTCTTCTGTAAGTACTCAGGTGTTTTGTGGCCCAGGCTGTTTGCAGGCCTATGAGGTGGCCTCCCACTGCCAGCAGTGCACCTCCTCACAGCAGGCACGCTCCTCAGAAGACTGAAGAGTTTCACTACGAGAATAATTGTGCCTTCTTAGTACATGTTTATGATTTCATACTAAAGGAGAGGAGATTTAGATTGGATATAAGGAAGAAGTTGTTTACAATCAGGGTGGTGAGACACTGAACAGGTTGCCCAGAGAGGTGGTGGATGCCCTGTCCTTGGAGACACTCAGGATCAGGGTGGATGGGGCTCTGAGCATCCTGATGTAGCTGTAGGTGTCCCTGTTCATTGCAGAAGAGTTAGACTACGTGGCCTTGAAGGGTCCCTTCCAACTCAAATGATTTTATATACACAACCCAGATCTGGGTCCTTTTCTTTTCCATTTGTACCTGTGTAGCTCTATTGACCTCCACAACCTTCCCTAGGTGTGGGTCAGACTGGGAGCAAGGTCTTGCTCTATCATCAGATGGAAGGCAGAAGTGAGCCTGTTGTGCTAAACCAAGCACGTGATTACCAGGAGAAATTACTTGGCCGATGATGAAGCACCAGACATGCAGAAATGTTTGCTTTGAAATTCCAGAGACTTGACTGTCCTTTTGGTTTCTTGGAATGCTTTGATTTAGTTGTGTGGGGTGGGAGCAGTCTGTAACCTCACAAGGGCACCAGGAATGCTACCCCTTGTGCAGCCACAGGATATGCGAATTAACTGTCAGCGAGCTTCAGGGAGGCTGCAGATGTATACCTGGTTAGGAGAAGTTTGGCTGTCTTAAGAAATTTGTTTCCACCACAGGATCAAAAGCAATTATGTGCCTGAAGTATATAATCCTTGTATGGGTAATGTATAAACAGGATATAACAATGTGAGGGAACAGGGAACCCATTGCATGGAAATATCAGAAGTTTCACTTTTAATAGCTTGAGAGCAGAAGGAAAGTAGGCTCCTACGTTTTCCGTGTGTGCAAATTATTCAGATCCATAAGGAAATCAAGATTTGGTGCATTTAAAATAACGCATTTTATGATTAATTTTCAGAAGTAAACATTCAAAACCAATTTTGCTTGTTTTTGGGTGTAGCTCAGAGGACAGCCCTTGCATCAGCAGAAGGATCTGTTGACACAAATCTAATTGCTTGAGTGTATCTGATTTGCTCACACAGTCAGCAACGAAAGGTACCTTGCTTACATTTTCTGCCTATGTTAGTAATTCAAATGTGAGCATAGTTGGTCCCTCCCAAAAAGTCCCCGAATGTCAGAAAAATAACAGTGGAGCTGGATACTGAAAAATTGTTTCTACACTGAGAAATCACCTGATTCTTTCCAAACTGATGGTGCAAAACCTTGAGAACTGTGTCAAGACAGCCCAAATTCTACCTTGCTCCCTGAGACTAGGCACATAAATATTGCAGGTCTCTGATGGACAAGCCAGAGGGCAAAGAAGCATGCCAAGCAGGGGACCAGCACAAGCCAGTCTACAGGTGAAAGTACTTATTGTCTGAGATCACTCATTTAGTGATATCTTTAATGAAGTACATTTTGATGGATGGAACAAAAGAATAGGTGGGCTATAGTGGTCTGTTTGTTGACTGTAGGCTCACTAGTGGGGCATACTATTGAATCTCCCTTGGTTCTTTCTTAGCATCACACTTTAAGCACATGTTGAACCCATGAAAGAATATAAAACATGCTTTTTAAGAGGTTTTGAGGCATGGTAGGAGGTGGGACAGGAGCTACCATAAGCTTGTTGCCAGGAGGATTTTAAAAAATGAGGAATTATTATTTTTTCACTGAAACTGAATAGCTTCTTTCTGGTGAGTTGAATCACGGTGGCTGGCTCTGGAAATAGTGCAAGCCCTCTGACGATGGATGTTGCAAGCAGCACAGTCAAACTTGCTCACAGCACACAGGGAAATAGCGTTCAATACATCAATCACAATGCGCTGCAGTGATCCCATAAGGTCAATTTCTGCTGTTAACTCAGAGAAAAATCAGAGTGGAAAGAAAGGGGTGCTTGTTCTTGCTGCTCTTTGAGAGAACTATCTACAAACTGCTGATGTCAATTCCACAGTGCTCCACAAACACCAAATGGAGCCCTTCTGCTCTTCTACAAGCACTGTATCACTGTATAAACTCTGCAGCTGGAATAGAATATCTTTGTCTGCGGATTTTGATCTCGGGGCTTAACAAAAAATATAGAGAAGGGATGAAATACAAATACAGATGAGTTCGTGCAGTGATTTACTAGAGCTGTTTAGCACTGTCAAATTTGCCACCCAAAATTCATCATCTGTGCCTGCCATTTAGCAGAGGAAGAGAGGAGTTGCAATTCCAATGGGCAGTTCAGCCCCTCCAAATATAACTGGCTTAAGATGAGTGGAATGAGGTATTTGTTCAGAGCACCTGTTTTTTCTAGGCATCTCTAGCCATTTATACAAGTTCTTACAGATTTTTCCTCCTCTTATTTTCTGGAAATATTTTCTGAGTGGATTGTGGACACTTTTTGTGTTTTGTCTCAGATTTCCTTTCTCAGCAGGGACCCAAAATTAGCCGGGTTGATAACCCCAACCAGTGTGTAGGAGTCGCATCATATCTGGGATCTTGAAAAACCATGCTGCAAAATCTTAAGTGTTTTTCATGTAGACAATGCAGTGAGGGGCTTTATTCTTCTGGACAAAGAGTATGAAACTCATTGCATTGCTATATGACAGAAAATAAGCACATGCACAAGGTACCAAAGACAGTGTGATGCATTGAACTCTCAAGACAGAAATATGGCGTCCCAAGAGTCTGTAAGGAAGGACGAACTCAGCTGTGATCGTACCAGCTTGTGGGATGCTGAGGGAGTACGAAGGAGCATCGGAAGGGCTGCAATGTGAAGCAGAACTAGGGAGGGGGTAGGAAGTCTGGAGAAAAGCCATGAGAGAAGATGTGGTGAATGGTTGTCCTATGCAGAGAGAGACGTGGGCATTTTGACGTAAAGGGTTTCTTTTTTTCTCCAGGCAGCATGTTTTTGCTTGCCTAGATGCTTGTTTGAATGCAAAACCATTCAGGAGCAGTCAGTACAAAGTCAGGAGAAAGACGTGTGTGAGTGAGAGCGGGGAGAGGCATTTCTGTGAGCAGTGCTCACGTGGCTGCGTGGTCTGACAATAGCTGAAAAGGCAGCAGTTCTCTCCCTAGATGCAATTTGCAAACCATCATTAATTAAATAACGCTGTCCTTTTTCTTTTCAACTAGTTTAAGCTGTAATGGAGTGTAATCTGTTGAATAATAATATCCCTGTGTTTCACTGAATGTTTTTACTGCATAATGATGCATGTCAAGAAGAAATCTGTGGTTCTCCTTGAACATCTCCAAAGTTGTTTAGATTTGCCTCCTTAATAAGGTTTTAATGTAATAACTAAAGAGGAGTATAAAAGGCAATGTTTCCCAAACTGTGTGAGCTGCCAGGCCTGGTAGGTGGTTTGCAGATGGTCTGGAGACCGTATTAAAGTAATGAAGTCATAAACCAGAGAGTTAAAACACTGGTGATAAGAGCACCAAGTAGGCCACAAATGAGCGGTAAAAATTTCATCTACAAACATGAGGATGGGAGGAGTCATGAATTTCCCCCAACTTCTTTGGAGTTCTGTGTGGGTTACAAGGCAACTGTGAAACCCACTGAGCATGTCAAAGGATGCTCTGCATTACCAAGACAGGTGTCACTGGAGCACTGCTGATCTGGCTCTGTGCATTTCTGAACATTCATAGTTAACATTTTCATGCTACATATAATCTGCAGATGACGAACATCCTTAAGATCTGGTTCTTACTTCAAATTCAAAGCTATTATGTTCTCCTGAATTCCAAAGGGAAATATTTACTCCATGCAAATTACCTTTTTAACCTCTAAATGCCTAAAATAATATTTATAATCTGTCAATTCTATTCAATAGCACATCAAAAATGACATGTGGGTGTGCTTCTCCTCTCTAAGACTGTGCACTATAAAAACAGAAAGTGGCTACTTTTCATTATGCTTCTTAGTGACTAACACATTCAGTCTTCAGCAGAGAACAGGTCTGTATCTGCACTCTGCAAATAACAGCTTTCTTTTGAGCAGGCAGACAAAACCCCAAACCTGCGTACCTTCAAATTCTTGGGCAGAAAAACTAGAGGTTCGGGTTTATTTTAAGGGAAAATGACCTGCACAGAATTTCTGTTCTTTTTCATCTGTTAGACACAGATGATAGTCTGAAAAGTAAAGAAAATTATCTTCAAGTAAATTAATCTATTCATCCTTAGATGAGCTATTCTTCTGCATTGGCAACCTGTGGAAAAGATAATCTAATCATGCCACAAGACTAGTATCCCTTATGCTGAAAGCTTGTAATTCACAGCTCAAGAGGGATGTGGGAGATAGCTGAAAATGCAGTAATTATAAGGTTGGTGCTAGAATGAGCAGTGAAATAATGCATATTATTGTGTTCATAAGCAGGATTTTTTTTAGCTCGTAGCAAGCAGGTTTGTGTGAGCAAGTGACCTGAAGATTTTTCTTTGACAAAGCTGTAGGACACCTGGTGCTAGTAACTGAGGTACCTATAGGAAAGGCTTTTATCTTTCTTTGCACCCCTTGCTCTGTTGAGTTTCAGCTGGACCTTGTCCTTCCTGACCCCATCCCTATACAGCCTAGGAGCATCCCTATACTTCTCCCGGGTTACCTGTCCCTCCTTCCACTACCTGTATATTTGAACATAAAATCGTAGAATCATTAAGGTTGGAAAGACTACTAAGATCATCAAGTCCAACCATCAATCCATCCCCATCATGCCCACTAACTCATGTTCCTCAGTGCCACATCCACACAGTTCTTGAACACCCCCAGGGATGACGACTCCACCACCTCCCTGGGCAGCCTGTGCCAGTGCTCAACCACTCCTTCTGAGAAGAAATTTTTCTTAATATCCAACCTGAGCCTCCCCTGGCACAACTTGAGGCCATTCCCACTTGTCCTTTTGCTGCTGGGAGAAGAGGCCGATCCCTGCCACACTACAACCTCCTTTCAGGCAGTTGTAGAGGGCAATAAGGTCTCCCTGGAACCTTCTCTTCTCCAGACTGAACAATCCCAGTTCTCTCAGCTACTCCTCATAAGGCACAGCTTTGTATGTGTATGCGTGGGTGGCTCTATTTATGTGTTCAGACAAGAACATGCACGCAGGTATTTATTGTACCTGTTGACTACACGTTCTTACACCACATACACTTTGCAGTGCCTCACCTACCTGTCATCCTATTGCATATGACACAAGGTAGAGTAAGATTTTCCAAATGCATTTCCAAGAATAATAATGCCTACATTGTTTGTATTAGAAAATTGCATGTGCACAGTAACGATTCATCTCGTTTCTGTCTCATCTGGCAAAGTGCAAAAAAACATTCTGCAGACAGAAACATGTTAATGATGCAACTGATGCTTAAGTCATCATATAGGATGAATTTTACACATGACAGGCTGTGGAAGCTCACTGCAAGCTAAGTTCTCCACCATGATCAGTAAGTGGCGTGCAGCAGTCTTGAAGGGTATGAAAAGTATCTTTTTTAAAATAATTTTTTTCTTTTGACAAAGTAGGTATAACTGGCTCACTTCTCCTTAATGAGGCTTAATCTAGAAGGTCTTATTTTTACCATGCACCAGTGGAAGTGATGGAAAAAACCAGTCTTGAGCATTTCGGAGCAGGGCACTTCTAAACCCAAAAGCCCTTTGCGTGTAATGCTAACAAATTACAACAAATGTTGCTTTCCATCCTGAAGGACTGGAGGCCATTCTGGCAAGGTATTGAAATGAAGAACGTTAGCAGTGTATAATATAAAGAAAAATGTTTCTACATTTTTTTCTTTAATTATGTACAGGTTTTTTTTAAAGAAAAAAGAAAAAGATCCTCTAGAACCTTTTGCTTTATGGGATTAAAAGGAAAGCACTCAGAAGAAGAAAATAGGGAGGAAAGATGAAAAACAATTTTGTCCTGTTTAGATGACACTTTTCTCTTGAGAAACAGGTCAAACCAGCAGGTTTCCAGTCTCAAAGAAAACTGCTGCAGTGGCCTACTTGGCTGTTAATACATAGCACGTTCAAGGCATGTATAGGAAAGTCAACTGAATGGGGTAACAAAGAAAATAGGACTCATCCACTGTCCTAAGCACTAAATTCAGGAAAATTGTAAGGAAGACCTATTTTACTTTATGAGTAGATCTCTCTCCTGGTGTACGTGGTTTGGGCAGCAATTTTGTACACAAAAGAATGACATTATGGATGTAACAAGCTGCCTTTGAAATTAAAATCTGATTGTTGACATTTTGCTAATAGTTCTGCAGGAAGGGAAGGCTGTGCCCTGAGACTTCTTAGGACGAGGTGACTTCACGCATTCATTTTGTTGCTGTTTTCTTCAACCAAGTTATTCAGCAAAAACATCTTGAATAGTCTTTAACACCCTCACTAGTCTTTAACGGCTGAAGAGATCTACCTGACACCTTCATAGACTCTGAAGCAAAAAAAAAAAAAAAGTCATGGAAGGAGACTGCAGGTTCAGTGTGCAGCAACCTCCTCTCTACACCAGTTTTCTCTAAATGTCCAACTTCTCCAGAAGTACTGAGTTGTTTTTTCCAGAATAATTCTTAATCTGGATAACCTTAGTCCCATATCGAAGTGGGATGCATTGATTCAGCTTAAAACACTTCCAAAATGCAAAATTATTGTGGAATGATAGCTCTTATGAGAAATGTCTGAGTAACCTGAAATGTTTCTTTAGGCACAGTTTAGCTGTGGGTGATACCACTGTGACCTACAGCTAGGCACAGCCTGCGTAGCCTCTTAGATCCCTTATGGTTAAAAAAAGTAAAGAATATAATAGAAATAAGGGATGACTGATTTAATCACTGGAACTGATATTAATCTCAAATATATAATTTTTCCCAGTTCCCAAGTTGTTTATGTACACTCTTCATTTTTGCACATGGATTTGTTTATCATTTGTTAACAGACAATTCATGAAAAGCAGACGTTGGCATGTGGATAATTCATCATCTGTACCTTTTAATTATTTGGGTTTTTCGTGCTGAGTGATTGGTGTTTGGCAGTGATACTGTTCGGACTCTGTAATTTGATGTGAATAACAATTAATAAACACATTCTCAACATAGTTAACTGCAGATAAAGCTGCTACTATTAAGGCAGCTATTCTTCAAACATCCGTGCAAGCAGAAATTGAGATCATACAAAGTTTTGCAAGCAAAGCAATAGGGGTATAGCTGAACAGAGCAGCCTGAGCCATGATGGTCTCTTCCAACCTGAGCAATTTTATGATTCTATGACAACAGGTTGCCTGTTGCTCTGCTGAGCATCCTTGTTTTCATGCAGCATGCACAGTTATTTGCATCAGTTCATCTCTTTTCTCCACCAACCACTTCGGTCACAAGGATTCAGACCTGATTCTGTCCCTTTCTTTTGCATCCCATATGCCTTTGGGAGCATGTTCTGTCAGAGGTTTGGGTGACCTTCTGATTCACAGTGAGCCAGTGAAGTCTCTGAGGCTGAGATTTTGATTGCAAAAGAAATATTGTATGTAGGAGGAATGGGTGTGTGCAATAAATGTATCTTATTAGAAGGATAATTAAAGAAGATGACATTTCAAGCTTGGGCAAAAAATGGTAGGGAGAGAACGTAAAAACTGGATCATTAGTTAAAAACTTGATCCAGCCTCTTTCCTACATCTTGTGCACTTAGAGTTGTGGAGGATTTGCTATGTGCTTGTGAGATTGTATGGATTTGTGGATTAGCTTTGTCGGCATTTGCAGAGATCTGGTATTGGGCTTGTGATCTTCAGAAAGCACTTTTGTAGTTGAGAGATTCAAAAGGTCTGAGTACTTTGAAGTGTCAAAACTCATGTGGGTGTGTTTACTTTCTCTCTTTGTGTATTTAGTAGGTGGCCTGGATTTACCTTTTAACTAAGCCTGCGTGAAATGTCTGGGCTTAGCTTTTAACTAAGCCAGCATAAAATGCATCTTTAATTTTTTACAATTATGTAAATGTAAGAAATGCTAGAACTATCTAGCATTTCTAGGAGCTAGGGAGAAGGGAGTTCTATCCCAGTCTGAGGTTATGAGTGCTAATTTTAAGATCTTTAGCTAAACGAAACTGTAATTGAAAGAGGAATCCTACATGCGTTTAGGAGAGAAAACTTTACTCACGTGCACCCTTCACTATGGCAGTGCCACTTTTGTCCTTGTTAAAATTATGTACAGTAAGCTCTGACTTTTTCCATTAGTATGGTATAACTTGAATTCAACCATCAGGGTTTCGGGATCATGTTGGCAAGTTTTAAAATTCCCACTGTCACTAAACTGACTTATTTTAAAATAAATTGTAGTGAGGAGGGTAGAAAGGAGGAGAAAAAAAAAAAGGCGTTAGAATGTCATCAGATGTGCAGCTGATGTCTCCATGGAAGTTGTGCCTGACATCTCCTACAAATTGTGAATATGAACTTCTTCAAGGCCTCTTTTATATGCATTTATTTAATATGTGTGAGAGTATGTGGAATGATGGGAATGTGTCTCACTCCAATCTTGTGACTTGAGGCTTGCTCTGTCCTCATCCATGTGTGGCAGGGCAACTGTCCTCCTCTATCTAAATCTGGGAATTGGCGCTGGCTCAGGGCTCCCAACAAGACATGATTGTTGTCCTCTGATTTACTGAAATACATTGAATCTTAGAATCGTTATGGTTGGAAAATTCCACTAAGATCATCTATTCCAACTGTCAGCCCATCGCCATCATAACTACTAAATCATATCCCTACATCTCCATACTGTATAGTAATCTGTGCACTGAGGTGAACTGCACTTGAGATGTCAATATATTCTGTTTTGACACTCAGGCTGATCAACAGGAATTGCTCATGCCAATCCAGTAATTTGAGCTAGTTTGTTGAAATATCAGGTAGGATTCTTTCTGTGGGGAAAAAAATGCAAAAAACATAAAATAATGAGGTCATCCACAGTGACCTCAATCCTGCCCCTGAGCAAGGCCATAATTTCTTAATCTGAACGCAGAATGGAAAGATGGAAACCAGGTTTTAGTTTAAATTGTAATTCCTGTCAGCACCGAATACATATCTGACACATGTTCTTAACATGCCTTGTTTACCAAATTATTCTTCTTCCCCTGGGTTTTGGAAAATGTTAATGTCTACAGGCTTGAGTCAGTTTTGCAAGTTTACTTGAAATTATGCCAAAGACAGGTATAATTTCTTGTGTAAACTCCTTATCTACATTTCCTCATCCATTAAGAATGGATTGGATTGTCCCAGACGGGTGACTTCCAACCTGATAACTTTGCCTTGACCTCCAGACAGGCAGAATTTCTCAGCTGGGCCACAACTCTGTCTCAAGCAACAAGTTACTCTTCTGCCTGAAGCGTGGTTTTGCTCACAGTTCTGCCCTTCCTTCTTCCTGCTTCAAGTAGCTCTTGTGTTTGGATTTGGGTAACTCGCTTGTTTTAGACATTCCTACTTGGACTGGAACGCCCCAAATCCAGTAAGAATGTAGTACTGATTACATAAAAACAACTCAGTATTTCCCTGGTTGAACAGATGTTCTTGCTCAATGCCCACGTGATACTTTCTTTCCTGAACTCTGTTTTTTTTTACGTTTATTAGTAATTCTCTATGAGAAAAATATAGTGTGATCTTAAACCTGCGTGACTTGTATGAGTCATAGCAAACTTCACTGCAACAGAAAATAAAAGGATATAAATCAATTCCTGTGGTGCTTCCTGGAAATTTATAGCAGCTAGAAAGTTGTTCAGGTTGCTTTTATCAGTCACATTCTTCTTATAGTTTGTCGCGGCTCTTATTTTCTTGTCTTTGTTGTGTAGCTTCTTTCCAACTTATGTCTAATTTTAACACACAGCCCTTCACCACTGCTGTCATCTGAATTTTAACGCTTAGCTAACCAATACAAACTTACATGTCAAGCAGCATAACATAAAATTCTCAAACCGAATTGAGAGTTGGATTTTAGAAACAATGTGAGAGCATTAAAGCTTTGGTGGCAGCAGAGGCTTGTGTATTCACTTTTTTAAGATGGGGTCGTTAAGTCAATTGCTGGATCCTGAGGAAGCAAAACCTACACTTATCACACTGAGGTAGTTTGCTTAATAATGTAGGTGGCTACTATAACAAAAAATAGTAAATTCTATTGCATATGGGTTGTTTTGATCCTATTTGAATAGCGATTGTCAGAGCAGTATCTTTCTGTATTGCTTAAAAGCTTCTGAACAGCCTTAGGGTTGAGTAACATGCAAAACTGGTGTACCCACATTTCTGTACTTGCTGTATTTACCAATCCCATAATGACTGAAGGAATATAACTGTTCTCTATGTATAAACCTGCCTTGTAGTGCAGAGGTTTCCCATTGTGGGTCATTACAGAAAAGTTTGTTAGTAAAAATGCTGATCACTGTGTTCTGTGTTTTACTGTATCTTTTAAAATAATACCAGATATAAAAGTAAGTGAACCATGCAGGCACAAATGAATTTGAACAGACCAGCCCTAAGAACTGATTTTGACTGAGAAAATTAAAGAGGGCTTTTAATCTTCTCAGATCTTCATCAGCTTGATTTATACCTTTACAGTTTTCGGTGCATTCAAATGGATGTAATTGATAACAGTGTGTAGCTTGTTTGCACACTGTGGCATAAAAGGAAATCAGTTTTAAATCAGTGAACTGATACAGTTAATTTGGATAAACTCTTTGAATGAATCACTATTACTTCCACTGCATTGTCATTTAAGTTTGTTTTTTTTTTTAAAAAAAAAAGACCTTATCAGTCATATCCACGTCTAAACTTGTCTGCATCAGGGGTGGGTTTGCAGCAGTTTAAACTAATTGATTTCTAAGCCAATTTAGATGCATCAGTAATCCTGTGAGAGCAGCTTGATGCCAGTGTGTGCAATGGTACAGAATTCTGCTTACCCTACCTTACATTTATTAAGTATTCAGAAAACCACTGGGAGTAAGAACCAGTAGAAGCTTGCTTTCATGCTAACATCAGCATCAAACAAAGAAGTGTGTTTCCAGACTGAGGAGCAGGGAACAACTTTTACAGTCATTTTTCATCGGACAGGAATCACGTGTTGAAGTGTCAGTAATGTTGAAAACAGGGGTATCCAACTATATTAATACATAGCTAGTTTAAATTCTGCATGATTGGATTACTTGAAGATAATTGGCCTGCTTAAATCTCCTTGAGGTTCACAGGTTTCTTCCTGGGATTCACGAATTTGGAAGAGGGAGGGAGAATCTTAATTATTCTCTAGTCCTATCTCCTACGTGGCTAAAGCTGAGCAATTGCACCCTTCAGTTTTTCCATCAAAGTCATGACAAGCTCCTCCTAAAATGAGGGACTACTGAACCTGCTTTGTCGTCACTTGGCTCCAGTGTCACAGATAGAGGATGGAGAGCAGAGGATCAAGAAGGACGTAACAGGCTGCCCAGAGAGGTGGTGGAGTCACTGTCCCTGGAGGTGTTCAAGAACCATGTGGATGTGGCACTGAGGGATGTGGTCAGTGGGCATGGTGGGGATGGGCTGATGGTTGGACTAGATGATCCTAGTGGTCTTTTGTAGCCTTAATGATTCTGTAAAGCAGTGCTTCTTAATGAATGAAGGAGGGTACAACACACAGTCATGGGAGCTTTACTACTGTATGGGCTTAGTCCTGACCATTCACCTCCAGGTTTGATGGGATGCAAGTCTTCAGTGTATTGGCTGCTCAGATATTAAATATCCAATCTGTAAATAAAGGGAAATTATACATACAGGAGTACATTAATATATCCAGAAGCAGTTGTTCCAAATACTACGTGACCGTTTTGAAAAGCAGCACTGACACTAAGCAAAATGGCAAACATGAGCTCCACTTCAGCAGACTTGCTGCATGACTGTGCTGAATGAGCTACAGGCATAGTCTGAAAATCATAGAATCACATGATTGGAAAGGACCTACAAGATCATGTAGTCCAACCATCTTCCCATTACCATTGCTACCACAAGCTACTAAACATATCTCATAGGTTCTCATCCAGATGCCTCTTGAACGCTGCCAGGGACAGCGACTCCACCACCTCCCTGGTATGAGATTGTGCATTTGCCACTCAGGTCAAATTTTCAAGAATCCAGATCCAGTTCAGAAATAAGAGTGAGTTTTTCATGTGATTAGCCCCAAGAGCTTGCAATGTGCAGCCCAAGTCTTTGCCTTCAACTGTTCCTCAGTCGTCAAAGAAACAAAAAGGAAAAAAAGAGTGGTAAGTTTTTCAGAGCATGTTTGAGTTTAAAGCTTTTGATTGGAATCTGCCTAGCTCACATGGCCAAATGCTTGTAGGAATTTCAACCCTCTGTGTTTCTCAAAATCCGGACAGTGGGTCATGCATTGTGTTTTTACTTAGGTAGCTGCTTACTTTTATGTGTCTGGTTTGGGTTAGTGCAACACCACGTTTAAAAAAAAAAAAAAAAAAAAACACCATTTTGTTTTATTAACAGTATTGCCAGAAAGAAAGGGATGCAAATTCTGGAATTTGAGCGTGCTGCAGTAACACATAACAAAGTGTTATATCAAAGTGCCAGTGAAGTTGCTTCCTGGAAAATACATGGGAAAAGGATTAGGCTGCATATTATTTCATTTATTTACTGTTACACTTCCTTGGTCTTGGTGGGATAAGCTGTTATATTTCACATTGTTTTCTCTGCTTTCCATAAATGCTTTTTATAATATGAATGCACTGATATTCAGGAAGATCGTGAATTTCTTACTGTGGTGATTTGATGGCATGTAACTTCTGAAACACAAAATTTTTAGACAACCGTTTTTGATCTAAGGTCTAACATTCCTTGTTTTCTATCACTGCTCTCACAGTGAGGAGCACAAGGGATTTGGTGAAGCATTTAGGTGCAGAAAACATCAGAGCAGTACAGTACACTTCATTTAAGCTATTAATCAGGTAATGTTTCCCTGTGTTTTCTCAGAAAAAAAGAAAAAAAACTCACTATCACATCTTATGGGCCAGCGGCTGGTATCAAGCCCTTCAGAAAAGTACCATCACCACATGCATAGTGAGATCTGGGCTGTGCACATGGCCATGTTCTGTCTTCAGAAAATATAAAGCCAAGCCCTTAACTGCTCTAGACCAGTGTGGATCGTGTTTTTTTTCTTTTTAAGAACAAAATGTAATATGCCAACCTAGCAACTATTCACTTGGGTAATAACTATCAGTTAATGTGAAATATTTTCCTTGAGCTTCAGCTTCTTATACACTTGTCTGCTTTGAGGCAGAATCAGCTGTGCACTCTTAGTGTAATGATAAATTTTAATGTATAGATATGTTCACTATGGCTACACAGTAGAAAAGGTGAAGTGGGTCTCATAGGAAGCCTACGTGCAATGAATTTTCCCCTGTGCATCCATAATTCGCACTGATATCACAGTGATAAATAACATTTAGCAGACACCTTCATCTGTCTCACCTGTTCTCTGTACACTAATTCAGCTTTCCTGGGACAGCAATTAAACTTCTGACTGGCATCAGCAGCTTCCAGCAGCAGCCATTAAAAGAAAAAAAAATAAAACTGGTAGAGAAATACTCACCTGTCATCCACTGACAGCACACATGCAGATTTTGTAACTCATTCTCATTGAGATACAGGATGAGCCATGGTCAGGCTTGGGTTTCAGGAGCCCCTTAGTGCGTCCAGCTGGAAAGCTGCAAGCAAACTGTTCCAAACTTGCAAAATGGACAGCAGTGCAGGCTTTTAGACCTCAGGGTACTCGGGACATTAGATGTTATTGTGTGCAGTATACTTTGTATAGTTGTCAGTTGTGCCTGTTTCTACCTTTGGTGTATCTTAGGCTTTTGTTGCCTGAGATTTATGGCTTGGCAGTGGTGGGGACATGGAAAAAACATGGCATTGGCAGAAGTCCTGATTGGCACAGTACAGAGATTTCAGTAGTTCTCTTTTGGGATAATGACATCCATAACTCACTCAGGTACTATTCCCTCAGGCAGTCTAGAACTTCTTAGGAAAATCTTAATTTCAGTTTCTTTTTAATGGTAAGTCTGCTTCCTCAGAAGCCATCTGTGCTTTGAGAAATAGTGTGTGTGTGTGTGTATATATATGGAAATGCATGCTCCATTTTCATGCCTACTTTTTGCACAAGAAAATAAAAATACAGGATCTAAAAATCCATTTACTCCCCTCCCCCCCCCCCACCCCCCAAACATCAACAAAGTAGGGAAATACATGCACAGTAAAGAGAACATCAGCTCTGTTGGAATATACCAAGGCAAATTATGCCCTGCACCTGTGTGTGGAGAGCTCAGGGGCTGAAGCTCTGCAGTCTCAGCTCTGCATGGATGTGCCTGCATCTCCCCTCAATCCTACCTCACTGTGCAGATATGCAGGAGGATTGGTGCAGCATACCTTTACACAGGAGTTAAATCATAAGGGTGAGGTCCATCAGTGCAGGGTGGAGGAGCTCTTACCTCATTAATACTTAATTGTGTACATGCTGTGTATTTTGCTACTCCTTTTCTTCAAGAGATGCACCATTATTTTAGTTGACTTTAAATTTGCACCCTCATTTATCCTTGCATTTATTAACCAAGTTCACCTGAGACTGCCAAGTCAGAGAGGGGAAGATGTTGATCACCTATCTCATCCCAAACTGCTCAAAGCACTGTGTGAATCTGATCCCTTCCCAAATGTTAATCTGCCTTGGGGTTCTCTTGAGCACCCATTCACTGAGCTAAAACTCTGGGTTTGAGTGCTGATGTTTGCTCCCGAGGGCTCATCTCCCTAGTGAGCATGTTTAAACAACTGAAGTGCTCTTACAATGAAACATTCAAATTCAAGTCTTTATTATTATGCAATCTGGGATTATTATTTTTTTTTTTTCATCATTAGACTTCCTTCTGAACTGGGTGGTTGACACTCCCTGTTTCAAATTCCTGTCCCATGAGCTAGTTGTACTGGCTAGGAGGACAAACACCTTGACTATTTTTTGTTAATCTGGGGGAAATTCTTTTTCTCTCAGTATTCGGGATTAAACTGTAACCCAAAGGCAGAGCTACAGACATAGAATCAAGATCAAAACGAGGAGGAGAGCAGTGCTGAGAGGATGGATAGAGATGGGAACAAGGGGCTGACTCAAGGTGCTTTGGGAGCCAGAGTTTCCTTGCACATGATTTAACTCATTCTTGGATGAAACCTTGAGAATGCCCCAGCACAAGAATGTATACCTGCTGCAGCAGAATCATAGAATGGCTTAGGTTGGAAAGGACCTCAAAGGCCAGCCAGTTCCAACCCCATGCCGTGGGCAGGGCTGCCACCCACTAGATCAGGCTGCCCTTGGTGCTATGTAAAGTAATACAGAAAACCACTCTATATTGTGACAAACTGTGCGTTTATACACACGCTTGCTGTTCAGAAAAAGTTATTTCTGATTAACTCCATGCCTAAGCAATTTTAATGACAAATGAGCCTGCTTTGACTTGACTCTCCAGTCAGATCAGTTTGAATACAGAACTTCACTCCTTGATCCATGTCCAAGAATGCATTTATTGGGAATTACGGAGCCCTTTAAATTCACTTCCTGATGTGAATTAAACAAACTCTCAAGTGCAAAACCTGCTGAATGTCCCCTTTGTGAGGATTTCTCTGTCTTTTCCACGCACCCTGTGATCCTGTGATGTTCTCCATCAGAATCCTTCTACCCACCTCTGGCACTGGGTGGCCACAATCTCCTCTTGCCCACAGCACAGCATCTTCCTGCACCTACCCAGTGCTCTGACCTGGGCTGCACAAGGACAGCTCCAGGGTTTTGTCCTTTCTCTTAGGGAGTGTTCCTTTTATTCTTTGAGTGCCTTTGCATTGAAAATCACCCAGTGAAATTCAGGCAGGTCCTTCAGGTTGCCATATCACTCATTGCTAGGTTCTTGAAAAGTGCCTAGAGAAACCTGACGCACCAAATCCCTTTTGCAGTCGTACTTCAGCCACCGGGAGGGCTTAGGCAGCTCCGGTGCTGAGCAAACAGCTGCAGCCGGAGTGCTGTTTTGTTGTCATTTCTGCACAGGAGTGGTGGGAGCTTGCATCATTTCCAGTAACGGAGCGCCTGGGGATCTTTTATGACTTGCATGCTTTGCTTCTCCGGAGCTGTACAGTGCGTGCTGCGTGACTCCAGGAAACCGAGGATTTGTTTTGACTTGCTGAAACAACGTTTGCTGTTTCTCTTTACAATTTCACCGTATGACTTGTCAAACCTCTCCCCTCTTAACAACTTCACATTTAATTAGCTGAGTGCAAACATCTTTTACTGCAGCGTGGATTAGGCTCCTTGTTGAGTGCATTTACCAGCAGAATGAAAGACATCTCAATCAGGGGGTTCTGTATTTGTCCTGCACTGACCAGAGCGGCCGGTAGCTGTCGACGGATAGTTGCTGTTGACTTTCTGTCCCTTCAAGGATGATCAGTGACATGGGGACCAGTCATGTTGGGGCTTTCTTTTTATTTTACAGTCTCTTTTTCCCTGTTAAGAGCACTTTTGGAATGTGTTTTGTTATCTGCTCAGTAGGAAAAGTGACACCTGTGTGCCTTGCAAGGATGTCCTGAAGGTGCTGCTGTCTGCCCAGTAGTTCCACAATGCCCTTACTCAGCATATTTTAAATGGGGCATTTTATACACTGCTGAATTGCAAGGTAGCATGGCACACAAACCTCTATTAGATGAGCTTGGAATAGGCTTGCAAAAGCATTACCTGGATATATGAGTGAATCTATATGCTTTAAATTCTTCAGTGGTAAATTTCAGTTTGCATTTCCACCACTCAGAGAACATTTCTGCAGGCCATGAGCCACTTGGGTCACTTCTGGGATCCCACCACTCAGCAGCAGCCTCCACAATTCTGTGTAAGTCTGCTTGTTGTGCAGCAAGAGCAGCCAATTTCCCCGAGTGTGCACAGTCACAACAAATGCTTTTTGTCAGCATCAAAACCAATGAAGAACTGTGCAAAATTCACACGCCTCTTTGTAAATTTGTCATCTTTCCTGTTAGTTCCATAGGTTGGTCTTGTCATAAGCACTTTTAAAAAGCACCTTTAACCCCTATAAGCTTCACTTCCTGGGAGTCAAAATTTGACAAGTTCATTTTCATCTCTCTCTTCTCTCCAAGATGCTGTGGTTTCTGTTTGGTTCTTCAGAATTGAATCATAGTTTCAAAACGGTCACAACCTCCGCAAAATGCTCTTTTTCCATTAGCATTTAAAGGGTTTAACATGGGTTCAGACGTTATCAGAAACTCAGACCAGAGTTCTTAAAAAAATCCCATGTGATTTCATGCCCTGGAAACACCTTTTACGCTGCAACTATTCCTGCAACTATCGGGAGACATGAGGCGTACGGATCTGAGCTAGTCAAATTAATGCCATAATGGCTTCTGGCTCTACAAGCACGTACAGTGCAAAGAGGGAGCAGAACAGCTGTAGCAGACTTACCTTTCATGTGGGTGGCATAGACGTCTGCCAATTAAAATGAATCATTTCTTGCCATATGATTATTGTTAATAAGAATTTATGTTAACGTGTTTGTGTCTGAACTTTGCACAGGTTAATGCCTGCATTTATTTGCTTAAAAAATGGAGCATATCATGATTGTTTTTTATTCTTAATGGACGGACTTTCTTCATTTGAAAGCATTCCAGGACTTCAGCAAAGCAGAGAGGCCAACTATCCCTTAAAGGAGTATGTTTTTATCTCCATGCAGTGCGTTCTGCATGTAGTTCTGTATACATCAGCCAATAGTTTCTAATCTGGGAACCTCAAGATAAGCTTCTACATCCATATGGAAACACTTACAATGAGAGTACAGCCATCAACATATGAAAAAGAGTCCTCATAAACTTTTGAAGTCTTTCTTGTTGCAAATATTTATTCTTATGCTTTCCTTTAAGAAGTTCTACCAACTGACAGGCTTTAGGCATTGACTACATTACGTTAACTCCTGTGCAAAATTAAGCTTTTTTCAAAAATGCACGTGTATGTTTATTATGAGAAATAAGAGCAGCAAAATGTTATCTTAAACATGCCCTCCACAGCTTACAAGACATTTTAAAATATCTGAATAGGCTGTCCAAAGATTAAAACAATTTATAACAAGAAATACACAAGTTCAAGCATGATGAGCTTCAAGTCTTGGACCTCGGATGGCTTTACGATCTCTCTCTGAACAAAGAAATGTAGCTTAAAAATCATTTTATAAATAAAAGTGTAAGTAAATAGAGTGGGGCAGGGTGGAGAAAGAGAAAACAATTGCAATAAAGCTGCATGAAGTATAGATCAGCTGGTTTAAGCTGTTGGAGTCTGTTCCTTGTGAGTCCTGTCTGGAAGTTATGACCATAGGAAGTTATGACCATAACAAATATTTTGGGGGAATGACTTGTTCACCCACTGGACATAGAAGAGGTAGCAGAAAACATGCTGGAGAACACAATCCTAAAAGACTGAGGAGGAACTTGGCAAATAGATCTTTTCTTTCCCTCTACTGGCAGCTCTGCCATTCACATCAGTAGGAACAGAGGACACTGATAAGCGAGGTACTTCCCTAGCACAGTTATTGGAGTTTTTGGGGTTTCTTTGGAACAGCATTCTCCTTACCTCTGCTCTGTCCACGCTCATGGTGTCTTAAGATGATATTTGCATACATTTTCCCTGCAATGTCAATAAATCAAGAACTTTCATGTTTTTTCCAGTGTCATCCTGCATTACCACCTATAAGAAGACACCTCCTCCAGTCCCACCGAGAACTACCACCAAACCATTCATTTCTATCACAGCCCAGAGCAGCACAGAGTCTGCCCAAGATGCATATATGGATGGGCATGGGCAGAGGGGAGATATCATCAGTCAGTCTGGACTTAGCAACTCCACAGAGAGCTTGGACAGTATGAAGGCACTAACAGCTGCTATTGAAGCTGCTAATGCACAGATCCATGGCCCAGCAAGTCAACACGTAGGGAACAACACTGCCACTGTCACCACCACCACAACCATTGCCACCGTTGCAGTAGAAGATAGAAAGAAGGACCACTTCAAGAAAAATAGATGCCTATCTATCGGAATACAGGTACAGTACAGGATTTAGATTATATGTGTGCCATTGTTTTGGGTTTCTACATTTGTTTTATTGCTCATTATACAATGTTTTGTCTATTTTTTTCCTTCTTTTCCTGTCAGGTGCCTATTAGAATTTCCAGCAGCTTAATCATGCTACATGGTACTAATGATGTTTTACTAATTTATCATAAAAACATCAGATGTGAGGATTTAAGTCTCCTTGCTGCTTGTTATTCAGCTCTGTTAAATTACACACATGAGCACTAATCTATGAATCATAACACAGCGGGGGTCGGAAAGGCATGAATTAAATCATTGAAAGGGAATGTGTAAAACAATGATTTACATTACACTATCACCCAAAAAATATTTTCGTCCAGCCTCACTGAATTAATTGTCACTGCTTATTCATGCATTTTGTAATGACTGGTGGCCGCTCGAATGAGGCAGCATTGTTTCCATCCCTGCCTCAAGAGCAGAGGATAAGTTCCTTCTGATTTGCCCTCGTTAAGGAAAATTACATTTTGTTACCTCTAGTGGAATGAAACAAGAAAACTAACCCTGCCAAAGTTCACTTCTATTTACAGAAAGGAGAAGAGCAAATAAACTAGGCCAATTTAATCTGCTATCTTAATTAATCTTTCCCATATCCCCCAAAAGAATGTGCATAGAAGGCCAACTATCTGCTTGCAGGATTAGCTCTTGCAACAAAGTACTTGAACTTGCAATCAACTGAAAATCAGCACAGGTTTTGATGGGAGATGAATCCCAAGCAAACAGAATAGCAATCCACAGCTTATCAGCCTTCCCAAGAAAACATGATTTTTTTTCCCTGCAGATGGAGGTTGTGTTTACCACCTCCTCTGTGCCTGGACAGGCTTATCTGATTAGCAAAGCCTAACAACTTACTGTGAAATCACTGCATCTGCCTGACAAGATAGGAGGTGCTGAGCATGCCATCCCAGGGGCAGCTGCCAGACAAGCGGTGACTTTATTCACCTTGTGCTTCTTCTTG
Organism: Pavo muticus; assembly: GCA_016647715.1. Taxonomy (NCBI): domain Eukaryota; kingdom Metazoa; phylum Chordata; class Aves; order Galliformes; family Phasianidae; genus Pavo; species Pavo muticus. The sequence goes on along the minus strand of JACDJE010000023.1, from coordinate 2,655,306 downwards.
GAAGGCCGAGAGTTACTGCAGCCTGTGGGTTCCATTTGCTGCCTTTCTTATACCCCTTCTCTGCTTCACAGCTATTTGGTTTGGATATATTCTGAAAGAAGGGATATGTTTAGTGTTAAACACAGGAGCAAGACCCAGATGGGACAGGGATAAAGGAACACCCTATTACTTACTGCCAAACCCAGTCAAGACTAAGGTGCTGTTTTATTGTTGTGATCCCTCCTTTCACTGAACAAAGCAACAAAGACCTTTGCAGACAAAGTAATGGGTAGAAAGAAATAATGTCCATGTTTGCAGTATTCCATATGAATAGCAGTAAAGTGAACCGTGGTTCCCAAGACACCATCTCCCATCTTTCTTTTCTGAAGGTAACATTGGTGCAAGTAAAGAACACGGCTTTTAGGAGAAACAGGAGCCCCAGATTGCTGAAATCTGAGGAAAACAGAGGCCCAAATGCTGTTCAAGCCCCTGAAAATCTCCCGCTAAAACTGTAAAAATTACAGCTGACTAGCTTAATCACCATCCATATGCCAACCTCCCTCCACTGACTGCAGTAGGAGCCAAGCTCAGACTCACACTGAGCTCAGAGCAGGTAAACACCTTCCTTATAATTTGGCCTAGAGCAGTGCAAGCCATATTAGCCAGGAGTTTGCTTCCTTCTATAATAAACAAACATGAAATGCACTTGTGGTAAGATCTGGTGCATGCCCTGCACCTCTCAGATGCTCCTAGGTCACCAGCAGTCTTTGCTGTAAACCTGTTTAAAAAACAAGCAAAGTAAAGCTGTCAAAACAGTTACTTCTCTCTATCAGTTTTGTAATTTAAGGTGGAATTATCACCCCCAAACCTCGGTATTTGGTAATTACCTTACTTCACTGTCCTGTTCTGAAACTCCCATCTCTCTTTGACAACTTTTCCTGCACAAGGCTGTTACACTTGCTCTCAACAGCAAATCTCCCACACGTCTGGTGGTAGATGTGTTCTCTGCACCTGGGGTTCTTATATACCCAGGGTCAGAGTGGATTCACTGTGGTCCAAAAATGCTGTGCTGCCATGTTTGGGTTGGTTTTTTGTGTGTGTGTGTGACTAACAATCCCTTACGTAGTACTGGGACTTAACAACTACAGTGACTGGAGCCAGAAGGACACTACCACCTAAAGTAAATATGCCAGTTTAACATAACTATGTATGCATGTACGAAGTAACAGGTAAAACCTACAAAATGGTGTAGTGCAGGAATTGGAGTTGCAGCTGCTCAGAGGCTCTGGCAAATCTCAGCATCCAACCTCCATAATGTACTGGACAAACTCCACCTGCAGTTATCATACCTAGTGTCATCTTAACAGAGATGCCCTACAGATTAACAAGAATGATGAATATTCATGAATAACATCAGAAATGGGCGTACCAGAGATAAACTGTCCAACTGGATGATGGTAGCTATGGTACAAGCCATATGTGCAGACACTTAGTAGTGATCGTGAATAGAAATTGTAAGTATTCAGGTGATATCTCAGCCAAAATATATTCTAATGAGCTGCTTATTTTTTTAAGGTTGATGGTGCTGAAGAAACTGCCAAACCAGGTGAAAATAAAGCAACCAGTAAGTTCCAGTCCATAGGAGTTCAAGTTGAGGAGGAGAAGTGGTGAGTAAAAGATAATACTGTTTTTCTAAAGCAAGTAGTTGTGCTACAACTAATTTCTTTAAGTCCCAGTTCCTGCATGCATGGCAACATAAATGTGCTTCCTGGCTGAGTCATTACGTCATTGGGCTCTTGTTGCTCAGAGGGGATTTTCCAGGAGCAGTGGGAGAGCTGAAGTTTGGTTCACACCTGGCTGGGGCATGGCACAAGGCACATCATTGCTCTGCAGCAAGAGGAAGGCTGTCCTCACAGCCTCTCCTGAGAAAAATCCAGATGTATGAAATATGAGTTGACCACATCTGGGCCCTCAACCCTCTGACCTGCTGACTGTAGCATCAGTTAGTGGAGACGCATGTTTTTACACTGTTTGTTTTTTTTTTTTTTGAGGATGGGGTATGTTTGCTAAAAATACCTGTTATCTACAGTAGCTTAAATTCAGCAAAATCTGTAGCATAGCAGAGTATTTTCCTACAGTTTCAAAAGGCTAAGGTGATTTCAGCAAAAAGAAATGTGATGTGCAACGACCCTGTCAGACTGTTACCAAGTTCTTCATTAACCTGCTAAAACATCTCCTTCTGGAAGACATTTCTTTATGCCTGAGACCTTAGCCCCGCTTACCCACAGCTCTTCTAGCACTAGATAAATGAGCACATTAGAATAGATGCTGAAGAACCATATCCCTTCAGCCTGAGCACAAAGGCAGTAACTACCCCTAAAGGCCAACTCTCTTTCACGTCCCTCCTCCCACAAAAAAATAAAAGGAGAAAAAAAATAAAATGAATGGAAAGGAAATAAAGAGATGGCTGTTTGTAAATACCTTATTTCCAAAGTCGTCTCTCTATTGCTGCTCGTATTGCTCCAGAAAAAAAGGTAAGATTTGCCTGCAAAGGTCTGCCCTGAGGAAGCATTATCTCTGCATTGCCTGATGGCAGCTGTGTTTTGGGGGATTTCTTGCAGATCAGGTTGAGGTTGCTGTTGCTGAGAGCAGATGGACAAGCAGCAATCCATCATGGACTTTCAGAAGTGAACAGGCTGATAAAGGTCAGCCCTTAATCCTCAGAAAATGAGTGTACTCAGGAAACAAAGGGCTTATCATCACAATTTGGCACACGTATTCTTTTTTTTTATTATTTATTTCTTTTTTAAGCACACCAAAACACAATGTATTGATTATCTGTTACCGGAATAGAACTGTAAATATGATGCCTTCTTCCCTGCCCCTGCACTGAAACATCTGCAGAACCTCAGAAAAGCCCTACCAAGATGAATCCTTGAAAAAAGTTAAAAAAAAAAAAAAAAAAAAAAAACCCTATCAGGATTCAGAAATATTAAATAAACATCAAATAAAATGAGAAGAATGAGACGGCAAAAAATATAAATAACAGCAAATTGATTGTGTTTCTGTGCCAATCTAAGCTATTAATTGTGCTGTAGTCTGCACTAGGAAAGCTCTTTGCTTAATGCACCAAAAGCCTACAATACAAAATTTGTTTCACTCCTTAGTTTCCTACTCTTTCCTCTCCCTTTCCCTCATCTCACATGGTGGCCATTCTCACCCTAAGGAGTCTTACTTCCTCACACCTTTTCAAATATTCCTGCTTCTGCACTTGGACCAAGTGAGCGAAAGTTTTTGCCTCCGTGTTGATCCAAGTGGCTCAAAACCGGAGCATCGTTGGAGCAGAGCTATCCCTTCTTTCACTTTGGCTTAGACCTTTCATTAGCCCTTCACTCTCTGCAACCTGGGCTTCCTGCCAAGACAAATGACTCTGAATCCTCCTCCTCTTGCCCTGCTCAAGGGATAAATGTGCCTAACGCTCCCTGACCACATTACAACTTGATCCATCACTTATCTTATCCTCAGTTCTTTATACCACCTGCTCTCAACTCTCCATTTCATACCCATTCCCCAAATGTACCTCTAAGATTTCTATATTTTACTGAGTACCATTCTCAAGTCCCTCTCTTAGGGAAAAAAGTATACATTTCTTTCAATAATGACCTCATGATCTTCCTGCTGTTTCTCTCTTATCTCTCACCTGATCTCCCTCATGGTGATAACAAAACTCCAAATAACATATTCCTCCCCTTTCTTAACATGACCCATCCCTTCCAGAGACAAGTTTGAAAAGTATTGCTAATGCAGCTGACCTCTTCAGTTCAAACCTCTTCAGATTGTCTTTTCTCTCTACCTTTGAGTCTTTCTTGGCCTCGAGGGACCACCTTGCCTTCCTCACCTACAGAAGGTGATCGAATTGTTGGAAGTGAATCAGTTCTACTGAACCAGAAAAGGAGAAGCCATATATTGTGCCAGGCCAACTACAACACATCTTTGTTGAATAAAGGCCATGTCCTTTATTGCTCTTTGTCCCATAACTCAGTAACTACTTTCAGTTTCTTGCATTTTACCATGTGTGCCCCTAGATTTCCTCCCATTACATCTTCACCCAAAAATTATCTTACTCATTGCTTCAAGTCATAATGTCAGCTGGTTATTGTACTTGGTCTTGTACTACATCACAAGAAATCCTGAATGCTGATACAGTGGTAGATTATTGACTAAGGACATTGCCACAGGAAAGTAAGACCATAGGCACGTGTATGCATACTTCTCATATCCTCAATCTTCTCCATCTTCTGTGGTGATAAAGGAAGCTCTGCCCACCTTTTGGCGTAGTGTAATGTCTGGTATGTGGTACACCACAGTATATAACATGAAATGGCTTGAAGTGGTGATGTAATATTAGAAAAAATATACTCTTCTGTAGTCTTTGAGGAACAACAAACACTTTCTCTTTTTTCATTTAGTTTTTTGGGTTTGATGACTTCTTATTCTGACAAAAAAAA